>JAUJYZ010001074.1:72500-212500 GCA_033675265.1 Actinostola sp. cb2023 | reverse complement strand
ATCTGTCTTTTTTTTCTATATCGATCATGTAACTTTCTTTTTTCAGTCAGCGCCAGTAAGTTCACAGAAGTTAGGCAAGAGTCGGTATATTCACAAAGCATGGAGAGGAAACAACATGGCGGCCGAGAGCGCCTGCACGGTCGGGAGAGACCGCTGACACAAATGACTTAATGGCGCAGAAGGACGCCTAAGGTCCATAAACCTCCAGCTTCTTTTAGGCTTCCTTGCCACTGTATTCCGTGTTTCTGGTCTTTACTCTTGTGTTTATAATGAAATTGTTATATTTTTGAGCTTATTCTATAATATATTTAGTCAGTGCACATCCTTATATTTGAGGGCCGTAAGTTAGAAAACTGTAAAATAGTTAGTACGTCTCCCTCCTTAAACAAAATGATTATATTGTATTGTATTGTATATAGTTTTATTATTATTTGTAAGTTTTTGTAATTTTGGTGGAAAATCAATCAATCAATCAACCAATCAATGTTCAGAAATGGGACAAGATATCGAAACAAGTGGATTAGGTCTATTGAGGCTGCCAACTTCCAGCCTTCAGTGATTTACAGATAGGTGCTCTTAAAATACTACAATATATGCAAGAGTGAAGAAAGAAAGAAAATAGCGAGGTTACAGATCATTCAAGCTCATATAACCACAGGTAGCCCAAGCGCTACTAGTACTCATTTCCCCCCTTACATGTTGACGTATACAATCACTGTATACATGATGTACATGTAAGGAGAAGAAAAAAAAAAAAAAAAATGTTGAGAATGAGCTGAAATTCACTCCAGATGTGAAGAACTGATATATAAACACATTGTGTTTGTTTTAATAAACTTTATTCAGAATTTTCAGAGATACTGTGTTTTTAGGTTTTTCAATGAAACCATTGGCAAAGCTGCCATGAGTAGAGCTTTGGCTGCCTATACATGGTTGTAGCAAGGCAATTGCCCTATACCATTATGACGTAACGGCTTATTTATGAGGGGGACAGAATCGTGAAGAACAATAGAAATTTGAACTAAATCTGCTCTGCTGAGGTTCGCTAGATTTCAAATTGGCTAGTTTCCAGATATTATGTTCATCGATGCTTTTCCCACAATATATTACTGTGTTTGGTGACTTTTATCGCTTTCAGACCGTCTGTAATGATCATGAATTTACCGGGATAATAGATCATAGATTTTTGACAGGGAATCAGCCAATCAGAGCGCGTGTACTATGTATATAAGCTGTATTATAAAATTTAATAAAACTACTAATTGTGGTATTCTAGTCATCGTGTTACTTCCGGCATCCAAGTGCCGGTTAATGTCCTTATTACATGGAGGGCAAAATTACTGAGTGCTGATTGGCTCATGAAGGAGGGCTTTTTTCCTTAAAGTGCCTATGAAACGAAAATGTCGATCCTTGTTTTATTGAACATTATTGTTCAATTATTGAACATTTGCTGTATTTAAACATCGACTTTGAGCGTGCGAACATTTTTTTTTCGCGGTTCGAATATTATCATTTTCAACCAAAATGTGCGACAAGAGACTGGGCCCTTGACAATGGCTCGGTGACGTCATAAGTTGTGTATGCCTTTGTTTGCACAACTTATGACATCACATTTATATAGTTTGACCGAGCGGGAATTGTCGCACTTTGAAACCCAAAATGCCCAACTTCGTGCGCGAAATAAAAAATGTTCCTGAAGCTCAATTCATTTTTATTAACGCCATGTAAACAAGCAAATAGTAAACTTTCGTAGTAGCAAATAAAAACGGGTTCTGTTATTTCATTTCATAGGCACTTTAATTGATAGCATGGTTACTTGATACGACTCGGGCAATTTGGGAAACTTTGAAAACGCGTGAAATTAATCGTTAATTTTTACCCAGCTAACGTTACGAGCCATGTACTTGTCTTAATTGTATCATCTATCTATAATCCCACAAAAGCACCTATGGTATTATTTTCATATTTTTCAAACTGTCCAAATTATTAATTTGGATAGTTTCCGTATGGACGTTTTTTAAGAAAATAATTTTCGTGTGGACTTTTCTTAAGAAAATAGTATGATATAATTAACAAGTAACAGGACTACATGCCTGTCCAATTTGGAAATAATTGAATTCAAAAAATTCCTCTGACTGCCAAATTGGCGGTCCTCGGAATTCTTTTCATCCAATTATTTCCAAATTGGACAGGCATGTAGTCCTATTACCTATACTAATTACAGCGTGATACATTGGAAAAAACGCGCCTTTTCAATCCTTGGAATCAATCCTTGGAAATTCATTGGAAATGTGCAAAACCTTGGAAATTCATTGGAAATGTGCAAAACCTGTTGGAAATGTGCAAAACCTTGGAAATTCATTGGAAATGTGCAAAACCTTGGAAATTATTTGGCAAAAAACTGTGGAAATGTGCAAAACCTTGGAAATTCATTGGAAATGTGCAAAACCTTGGAAATTCATCATTGGAAATGTGCAAAACCTTGGAAATTCATTGGAAATGTGCAAAACCTTGGAAATTCATTGGAAATGTGCAAAACCTTGGAAATTCATTGGAAATGTGCAAAACCTTGGAAATTCATTGGAAATGTACAAAACCTTGGAAATTCATTGGAAATGTGCAAAACCTTGGAAATTCATTTGGAAATGTGCAAAACCTTGGAAATTATTTGGAAATGCTCAATTGGAATTCCAAGATTTGAAAGAGCGCACTTTTTTTATTTTCCAGTGATATAACCGACTAATTATGATAAAATCATTCACATTATTTTCTCCGGGATTTTCATTGGTCGAGAGACGACTACGTCACTGCAGATAACTTCCTACGAATAAGTGTTTTCGTTCTCCTCGACAATGGCAGCTCGATTTTTTCCAGAGTTGTTAATTATTTGTAGTATAGGAAATCATATGGTTTCGAGTGCAATTTGGAATAAATTTGAGTGGGGTTTCAAAGAGTTCAAAATTTGCAAAATTTGCACGAGATTGTATGGAGAGCCCCGTAGCTATAGGGCGAGTGCAATTTGAGCTCTTTGAAATTTATTCCAAATTTAACGAGAAAAAAACATATACATGAAAACATTGAAGCCCAAAATCGTGGAGTATTTCACTGAAAAAGCCGTAAATTCCTAAATGCCAATATACACGCGTACGGTACAACTTTTGCCTACAACCATCGCATACAACTAGCTTACAACATGACTTAGGAGTCGTAAATAAGTGGTAGGGTTGATTTATAATAACTAGACGCTCTACAAGCATGAAGTCGGTCTTCTAACTGATATGTAGCCTATTTCAGAACTAAATATAGATATCTTAGTGCGATTAAAACAGTGTTTGGTCGCTCGTTGCGTGACTCGGTAGAACATGCTTTCTTTGCAATCGACTGCGATTTCACAAACTCAGCGAATCATGAGTGACAATGACATAGTTTATTTGGTACCATAAATATATCCATACAAATACAAATACCGTATACATAAACTAGACATCTCGCAGTGTGTCCAGAGTGATTAAACAATGTTTGGATGAAGTGTAAATATATGGGTTTACCTCGGCTCGGTGTCTGAAAACCTCACAACTGACGTAATTGCATTTTTCTCTTCAGTCCGTGTATCAACTCACTTCGTTCTAAGTTCTAAAGATCTCTAAACCCTTTGCAGTACTAGTACTGGATTGATAAATCCATAACAAGACGCGTGTACGACATAACCTTCCTCCAAGAAGGTCAGTGAAGAGTGCGATGTCTCGTGTTCAATGTTAGAGCCTTCGGTGATTATCTTAGCGGCCGGCACAGGGCGCATGTAGAACCCAGTTGGCGATTTGAGGTCAACGAATACGAACGGCCTGCATTTTTAGAGTAGGGCCTTCCACAGGAAGCCCGACTAATAATAAAACATTATTTTATATAGCGCTAAGAATTAAAAAGAGAAAATAAATAAATAAAAGTTAACTGACTATTACTAAATAGGCGTGGTGTACAGGATTGGATGTAAGGATTGTGAGTCATGGTCAAACAGAAAGATCAATGGCTACTAGATTATCAGAACACAGGAGAGCTGTTTGCAACAACGCGCCAGCTTCAAAGGTAGTAGAGCACGCCAACGAAACTGGTCACCAGCTGAATTTCAACGAAACAAAGACCGTCGAGACAGAAAAGATTATTAAAAGAACTTCCAACAAAGACTATGTCTGGAATCCTGGCATTCCATTAAAGACCCAAATTCAAAGAATGACTAGTCAGGATTCAAGAAATATATAGTAAAAGTACTCCCGTAGATCGATCTAGGACGGTAGTAATTTTAAAATACCATTCGCATTCAAACAAGATCGTTACACTAAAGAAGATCCGAGGAAGGATCGAAAATTAAACGTTTGTAATTTTAAAAACAAATAGATAAGCCAGAGAAATACAAACAATGTTTTAGTTATTTACTTTATAAGTATTAAAGAAAATCTGGTAAATCTCTAACTCTTCTCTTCGTACGTTCAAGTTTTGATAATAATGAAACTAATGAACGTCAAGAAGTAATAACAAAAGTATGTGCCTCATTAATATGTTTAGTTTAAAGAAGATCAAGCCTCTTAGCAATTAGAGATGTTACCGAGCTAAAGTCATTATGATCTTTTCTGCCCTAATCCTCACGGACCAGAGTGTGAAACCGAGATCCATTTTGATTAGGATTTTCGTAATTTTCACCGTTTCCAATAGATACAAGAATAGTCGCTTGATTTGTTGTAATTAGAATCCAAACGAAGAGATATTATGAAATTCACGAAAATGAGAATAACACTTTTCGAGATTATATGATTAAAAAATGACAAATTGGCAGGTTGAAACAAAAAGAGGAGTGGG
Source organism: Actinostola sp. cb2023 (assembly GCA_033675265.1). Classification (NCBI taxonomy): domain Eukaryota; kingdom Metazoa; phylum Cnidaria; class Anthozoa; order Actiniaria; family Actinostolidae; genus Actinostola; species Actinostola sp. cb2023. The sequence continues at coordinate 207,649 of JAUJYZ010001074.1, read as the reverse complement.
CTGCAGTGATGTTGTGAAATCGATGCATCGAGAGCCGATATCTTCGACGTGCTAATGTCAAAGATCTAATTAGGTTCTGTAAAATGATTTGTTGTTGAAGTTTTCATTAATATCGGGGGGAAATTACGATTTCCCTGAAGTTATGGGATGAGTAATTAACCGTGTTTAGTCCCAGGACGGTATACTGTCGCTACGTTATCATCGATCGATGATTGCCCGCTTGTAATCCGCTTGTATCCATTCGTGAGAAAAATAAGACCTAAATTTCTTGAACAATCAAAGGCTTTTACAGGAGACATGGAATAAATGTGGCATCCTGCTTCGAATTAAGGAAAACATCACGACGTTTGAAAAATCAATATAAATTTCCTGAACATGGCAACGGAAAAAGCTGCTAGCTGTCGTTGTGTGCTCGTCAATTAAAACACAACGCGCAAGCTGGCCTACTCAGATAGTACAGAGGAAAAGTACTTTAAACTGGCATGTAGTCTGGTAACTATCATATCTTTCTTTCTTGTCAATGTCTGTTAATTTAGTGTTGTCTCTCATGAAAAGTAAACCTCAGCCAGCCAAACGCGATTATAATAGCAAACGCATTTTCAAATATCTATAAATAAAGTTTTCAGCCAAAGAAGAAACTGCTTCTATGCGCGTTTCTCTTTTTGAAGCTAGAATCATATAGTTCAAGATGCCAGCAAATTGTCTTTGACATAATCATCTAACGCTAGGTATTCTATTATTTACATAAATATTCATCATACATGTAAATTGCAAGAAAATAAAGAAGATTTCTGGAATTAATTACTTGCCAATGTCAACTAATGATTCAATGTAGTTCACCGTGAAATACGAAGTAGTGAGACAAAATATTAGTACTCCAGTGCGGGTCGATGTACTGATCAGTGTTTTATTGAATACAAACTTTTCTACATGTTAATTAAGTTGTCTTCCCAAGTCACAGCATAAGAACCCCTGTAAGCTGCAAGCTAGTGAGAAATTGAATATGAATACAAATAGTAATTGTTTAAGAGCCAAGAAAACTACGGACGTTGACGAGTACAGTCCGTGAATACAAAAACTCTGGTACAAAACTTATATATTTCTTTTTTTAAGTAAGGATTATTTAGACTGTGTACAAGAGAGCGTTTGCTGTGTAATAATGATACATTTATGTTTACATATTCGGCAAGATAATATCGGTGTATTTGTATTGTGTGTTTACTCTTTGCACTATTTCAGGTTTTCTGAAGTGTTACCCACGAAAGAGCGTCGCTAGTGCTTATTGATGTGGTTTTAGTTTACTTAGTTTATCAAGTACAATGTACGAAATTAATTAGGCTCTGAGATTCATAATTCTATATTACTAAAACAACCGGGAAATCTGGTTGCAAAATAAAATGTAACCGGAAACAATTTGATAAGAAATTTCATGGACAATCCTTTCTTTCAAAAAAATTCCCTGAAATATTCTGTTCCTTTCACAATTTTCGGGTTTAATCTGTCGGAGCATGTCTCTTGGGTCCGCGATTTCCATTGTATTTTAGGGTTAAAGTCAAGGCTGCTAAATACCGAGTGCTCTGTACGGACAAACAATTTCAATGACTTTTTTTTTCAAACTGGTAAAATCTGTTCTATTTGAAACAAAATAAAACCAGCGATTCTTGATCGGAATTTTGTGTCAGTTAAATGACATGCGTCTAATGTCGAGTTTAGTCTTGTTTTTCCAAGTCATTTAGCAGGCAAGGCTGTTGAGAACTGTGAAGGAGCGGTACGCATTTCCACATTCGTCATCGCGGACTCATTCATGGAGCTATTGCCGAATGCGTTGTCTTTGGTGCAGCAACAGTTCTTGAGGAACATTCGTTTGCACGCAGCGCGGTAGTTGGAGCTCTGGACGGTGTATATCACGGGGTTGAAGCACGATGAAAAGTAAGAGAAAAACTTGAAAATCTCTCGAAGCTTTTGTAGTTTGGAATATCGTTCAAAGTCGTTCTCGTTGGCTGAAGCTACCACGATGCGAAAGGCAGCGTAAGGCAGGAAACACAAAACGAACGCCGACGTTACCACTAACAAAATTTTCACAATTTTTCTCTTTTCCTGTAGGTCTGTAGCTTGTTGTGGTCCAGCGGGAATTGCGCATATTGTATTACTGAAATAAAGTCCTTTAATGATGCGTATGTAGCAGATAAGAGTTATCGTTAAAGGTATGAATATACTAAAAACCATCACACACAAACTGAACAAGTCTTCCTGGCTTTTCGAGGGCCAGAGCACCCGGCATGACTTGACGGCGGGCAGGTATTCTGTGACAACGAATAGTGGGACCATGAAGGCCGTTGAGCTTATCCACGTAGCAGCGATAGCGTACCAAACGCTGTCCGAATCTAAGCGAAGTGTGTGGTGTAGTGGTTTGATTAAGGCTCTGTAGCGCTCCACAGAGAGAATAGTCAACGTGAAGATTGAAACCGTTAACGTGATGACGGTGACGTTATAGGATGTGAAGAACTTGCACAAGTAATCGCCAACTGAGCCACTGGGGTGTTCAAAGAGAAAGACAAGGACTTTGTACGGTAAACACCACAGCAGTGTCAGTAGGTCAGCTACGGCGAGATTTAGAAGCAGGAAATTCGTTGTTGTATGCATTGAGCGGGTTGACTTGATGACTGCTATGACTACCATGTTTCCCAGGACTCCAAATACAATGACAACAACGTAGATTGGCGCCAAAACTCGGTCAACTTCTTCGGTGCTGTAGGGTTTGGCAACTGAGCCGTTGGAAGACATGTTGAGTGACTGTGAGTATAGATGCTACGCGCAGTGTTTATATAACACCAAGTACGACAAAACCCTCCGGCCGTTGTCGTCGTTGTTGGAATGTTTTCAAACTACCGACACTTAGCTCTGTACGTTGGCCTATATCGGAAATGACAAAAAGTGAAAAGACATTAATATTAATCACACAAACGTGGGCGGCTTAGCGAGCTGTGCTTAAAAATTAAAATTTTGCCGGTTACGTTTCAAGTATTCACACGCTTGTTGATTACAGTACTAGCGATACTTGTCATTTGTGAGTTGGGTCGCTTAATTAACATATGCCCCATGCAAAGACATCGACCTAGCTATACATCAGTCTCTTGCATTCATTCATTCACATCCACGCGTATATACGCTATTATTTGAAAACGAACCGTTTTCTCCGTTTTGGCATTCGGTCCACGCGCAAACTACAAGAAAAAGAAAACGTTCTCCAAAGTGAACGCCTAAAAAAGAGTGGAAAACGCGGAACGTGGACGGGACCTTCATTTTCCGAATAAATTAGCATGACGTGTGAACGGACGGGGCCTCAAACAAAATAGTCACACCTTCGTTTGCTTAAGAATAAAAACTTGAATATCATTCAAGGACACTTAGAACTCTCAAGGACAGTAAAATTTGCTAGTTCCTGCGTTGGAGACATCTCTACTTACTTAGTAATGGCCGGTAAAGTTAGTAACTTGCTTCGATTCCTTAACGGAACCGATCACCGTGCAGAACGGTAATGTTTTGTTGCAAAGTCAATAAATATTCTAGAAAATAGCCTGCTAGCTCAGTAGTAGTTGGTTGACGATAAAAATGACATTTCCGACTGAAGTACAACGCCTCTTTTGTAGATTTTTATACAACAATGTCAAAGTAGACCCTTTGAATTGAGCGAAACGATCAGAAGCGCCGCTTACCGACAGCAATCAATCAGCCTTCTAAATTAAGATTATTAATTCCCGAGAAGCTACACGGACCTAGTTACTTTTATTTAACGCGGCTTTGACAACAAAGAGAATTGGAAAAACTCGGTTAAATGAAAAGACGCATTGTAGAGATGAGTTTAATAAAAGACAATCTCTGTTTATAGGACAACGTTTATGGATTCAGTAAGATAGCTCACAGGTTATTGTGTGGATAGGTGAAGGCTGTTATTGATTCAGAAGAACGATTTGTAGCATAGAAGATCAACAACCGAGACGACCAATAACATGAATTCACAGGATCTGAATTGGAAACTTAATTGCAAACTCGCGCTCTAAATTAATAAAATCCGACACTAAATGTTCGTTGTAAAAAATAACTGACTTTCAGAACATTGTTCTGTCGTATGATAATCTTTTGAAGAAGTTAATCATACAGAACCATAAAAAATAGATCGTTTAATTAATGGGCAAAATTTCACTGAAAAATAAAAAGCTATAACCGGCAAGCAAGCAAGCAAGCAAGCGTACATGCCAAAACATGGCTTATCATTGATCAATCGCTGGATAAATCTCAGCAATGGCTGTATATTAATTGTTTCGCTCGCATTTGTTTATCTTAGTAAGGATAAGGACATTCTTCATATACAATATTGTCACCTTTAGTTATAACAAGTGAATCCATATGTGGCATTATGAAACGATTTTTAAAATTAATAAATCCAACGAGCTCCTTTCGCGAAAGAAATTCGAAAAACCTTTGAAGTTTCCCTGGTGCCCATCCATAGTCATTCTGGTCTATGATAGCGCGTTAGAGTAATTAGACCGATCTAACCATACCTTTCTGTTTTGGAGATATTTACTTTTGATTCCGAAAAAGATTAAGCAAAATATTAAACTAAAATTAGTTAAAAATGAGGATTTTTGGACGAGTCCCGCAATTAACTTAAACCGTTTAGTAATCTCTTTCCTGTATTTAATAGCGAAGTTATATTATTTTATCTTGTTTACTGATCTTACCTTTTGGAAACACAAAAAATTACTACGCAAAAAGGTCCCAAGCGTTGTACTTCGACGTGTGTAAATGCAAATGTTCTTGGGGAAATAGTGGGACGTTGTCGAAATGGGTCGTTAACAGTAACCATGGTAATCCATGCAAAGCAGACCATTGATGCTTTCCTATTGGCTAGAATTGAAGTCACGTGACACCAAACCCACCATTAGCGAAAGTTTTAAATTGGATGAGTTCAACCTTTGCCCCGAGTGGTTGGTTTGAGGAGCTATTAACACCTCATGACCCGGCTTCTGATATGCTAATATATCTGATAGCTTTGTTTTGGACTGCTGATCAGCGATTTGGACGTCCGTGAAATCACACACAAAAATGTCGAAATCAGTTTAATTGTTCATGACTCATCAATCTCATCAACACAGCATTATTCCATCGGTGGGCGATTTACCTTAAAACAACAGGTTGATCCAGCGATGCAATGTCATTAAGACTATATGATACACATCAATTGAAATTTATTGATTTATATTTTACTAAGTATCTGTGAAGTCTCTTAACTTCTTCGTCCTGATGATGATGATCATAGTCACGGGAAGTTACAGCCCGATTATTGACCATTAAGAGCGCGCGTAGTATATGTGCTATATAATAATACATATTATTTTCTTGTGGTACCCAGATATACATTGCAATACCTCGCTTTCCTTTTATACTCAGAGCATTAAGAAGATAGATATAAGTGCGATGAAGTCAGCAGGTCGGTTAAATCACTAGTTTCTTGTACAGTCGTGTCTTGTACAGTCGTGTATTGTACAGTCGTGTATTGTACAGTCGTGTCTTGTACAGTCGTGTCTTGTACGGTCGTGTCTTGTACAGTCGTGTCTTGTACGCGTCGTGTCTTGTACAGTCGTGTCTTGTACAGTCGTGTCTTGTACATTCGTGTCTTGTACAGTCGTGTCTTGTACAGTCGTGTCTTGTACAGTCGTGTCTTGTACGGTCGTGTCTTGTACAGTCGTGTCTTGTACAGTCGTGTCTTGTACATTCGTGTCTTGTACAGTCGTGTCTTGTACAGTCGTGTTTTGTACAGTCGTGTCTTGTACATTCGTATTTGGTACAGTCGTGTCTTGTACAGTCGTGTCTTGTACAGTCGTGTCTTGTACAGTCGTGTCTTGTACAGTCGTGTCTTGTACAGTCGTGTCTTGTACAGTCGTGTCTTGTACAGTCGTTTCTTGTACAGTCGTGTCGTGTACGGTCGTGTCTTGTACAGTCGTGTCTTGTACAGTCGTGTCTTGTACATTCGTGTTTTGTACAGTCGTGTCTTGTACAGTCATGTCTTGTACGGTCGTGTCTTGTACAGTCGTGTCTTGTACAGTCGTGTCTTGTACAGTCGTGTCTTGTACAGTCGTGTCTTGTACAGTCGTGTTTTGTACAGTCGTGTCTTGTACAGTCGTATTTTGTACAGTCGTTTCTTGTACAGTCGTGTATTGTACAGTCGTGTCTTGTACAGTCGTGTCTTGTACAGTCGTGTTTTGTACAGCCGTGTCTTGTACGGCCGTGTCTTGTACGGTCGTGTCTTGTACAGTCGTGTCTTGTACAGTCGTGTCTTGTACGGCCGTGTCGTCGTGTCTTGTACAGTTGTACAGTCGTGTCTTGTACAGTCGTGTCTTGTACAGTCGTGTCTTGTACAGTCGTGTCTTGTACAGTCGTGTCTTGTACAGTCGTGTCTTGTACAGTCGTGTCTTGTACAGTCGTGTCTTGTACAGTCGTGTCTTGTACAGTCGTGTCTTGTACAGTCGTGTCTTGTACAGTCGTGTCTTGTACAGTCGTGTCTTGTACAGTCGTGTCTTGTACGGTCGTGTCTTGTACAGTCGTGTCTTGTACAGTCGTGTCTTGTACAGTCGTGTCTTGTACAGTCGTGTCTTGTACAGTCGTGTCTTGTACAGTCGTGTCTTGTACAGTCGTGTCTTGTACAGTCGTGTCTTGTACAGTCATTCGTGTCTTGTACAGTCGTGTCTTGTACAGTCGTGTTTTGTACAGTCGTGTCTTGTACAGTCGTGTTTGTACAGTCGTGTCTTGTACAGTCGTGTCTTGTACAGTCGTGTCTTGTACAGTCGTGTCTTGTACAGTCGTGTCTTGTCGTGTGTACAGTCGTCTTGTACAGTCGTGTCTTGTACAGTCGTGTCTTGTACAGTCGTGTCTTGTACAGTCGTGTCTTGTACGGTCGTGTCTTGTACAGTCGTGTCTTGTACAGTCGTGTCTTGTACAGTCGTGTGTACAGTCGTGTCTTGTACAGTCGTGTCTTGTACAGTCGTGTCTTGTACAGTCGTGTCTTGTACAGTCGTGTCTTGTACAGTCGTGTCTTGTACAGTCGTGTCTTGTACAGTCGTGTCTTGTACAGTCGTGTCTTGTACAGTCGTGTTTTGTACAGTCGTACAGTCGTATTGTGTACAGTCGTGTCTTGTACAGTCGTGTACTTGTACAGTCGTGTCTTGTACAGTCGTGTCTTGTACAGTCGTGTCTTGTACAGCGTGTCGTGTCTTGTACGGTCGTGTCTTGTACAGTCGTGTCTTGTACAGTCGTGTCTTGTACAGTCGTGTCTTGTACAGTCGTGTCTTGTACAGTCGTGTCTTGTACAGTCGTGTCTTGTACAGTCGTGTCTTGTACAGTCGTGTCTTGTACAGTCGTGTCTTGTACAGTCGTGTCTTGTACAGTCGTGTCTTGTACAGTCGTGTCTTGTACAGTCGTGTCTTGTACAGTCGTGTCTTGTACAGTCGTGTCTTGTACAGTCGTGTCTTGTACAGTCGTGTCTTGTACAGTCGTGTCTTGTACAGTCGTGTCTTGTACAGTCGTGTCTTGTACAGTCGTGTCTTGTACAGTCGTGTCTTGTACAGTCGTGTCTTGTCTTGTACAGTCGTGTCTTGTACAGTCGTGTCTTGTACAGTCGTGTCTTGTACAGTCGTGTCTTGTACAGTCGTGTCTTGTACAGTACAGTCGTGTTTTGTACGTGTCGTACGGTCGTGTCTTGTACAGTCGTGTCTTGTACAGTCGTGTCTTGTACAGTCGTGTCTTGTACAGTCGTGTCTTGTACAGTCGTGTCTTGTACAGTCGTGTCTTGTACAGTCGTGTCTTGTACAGTCGTGTCTTGTACAGTCGTGTCTTGTACAGTCGTGTCTTGTACAGTCGTGTCTTGTACAGTCGTGTCTTGTACAGTCGTTGTCTTGTACAGTCGTGTCTTGTACAGTCGTGTCTTTGTACAGTCGTGTCTTGTACAGCCGTGTCTTGTACAGTCGTGTTTTGTACAGTCGTGTCTTGTACAGTCGTGTCTTGTACAGTCGTGTCTTTGTACAGTCGTGTCTTGTACAGTCGTGTCTTGTACAGTCGTGTCTTGTACAGTCGTGTCTTGTACAGTCGTGTCTTGTACAGTCGTGTCTTGTACAGTCGTGTCTTGTACAGTCGTACAGTCGTGTCTTGTACAGTCGTGTCTTTGTACAGTCGTGTTTTGTACAGTCGTGTCTTGTACAGTCGTGTCTTGTACAGTCGTGTCTTGTACAGTCGTGTCTTGTACAGTCGTGTCTTGTACAGTCGTGTCTTGTACAGTCGTGTCTTGTACAGTCGTGTCTTGTACAGTCGTGTCTTGTACAGTCGTGTCTTGTACGGTCGTGTCTTGTACAGTCGTGTCTTGTACAGTCGTGTCGTGTACGGTCGTGTCTTGTACAGTCGTGTCTTGTACAGTCGTGTCTTGTACAGTGTCTTGTACAGTCGTGTTTTGTACAGTCGTGTCTTGTACATTCGTATTTGGTACAGTCGTGTCTTGTACAGTCGTGTCGTGTACGGTCGTGTCTTGTACAGTCGTGTCTTGTACAGTCGTGTCTTGTACAGTCGTGTCTTGTACGACCGTGTCTTGTACAGTCGTGTTTTGTACAGTCGTGTCTTGTACATTCGTATTTGGTACAGTCGTGTCTTGTACAGTCGTGTCTTGTACAGTCGTGTCTTGTACAGTCGTGTTTTGTACAGTCGTGTCTTGTACAGTCGTGTCTTGTACAGTCGTGTTTTGTACAGTCGTGTCTTGTACATTCGTATTTGTACAGTCGTGTCTTGTACAGTCGTGTCTTGTACGGTCGTGTCTTGTACAGTCGTGTCTTGTACAGTCGTGTCTTCTTTGTACAGTCGTGTCTTGTACGGCCGTGTCTTGTACAGTCGTGTTTTGTACAGTCGTGTCTTGTACATTCGTATTTGTACAGTCGTGTCTTGTACAGTCGTGTCTTGTACAGTCGTGTCTTGTACAGTCGTGTCTTGTACAGTCGTGTCTTGTACGGTCGTGTCTTGTACAGTCGTGTCTTGTACAGTCGTGTCTTGTACATTCGTGTTTTGTACAGTCGTGTCTTGTACAGTCGTGTCTTGTACAGTCGTGTCTTGTACAGTCGTGTCTTGTACAGTCGTGTCTTGTACAGTCGTGTCTTGTACAGTCGTGTCTTGTACAGTCGTGTCTTGTACAGTCGTGTCTTGTACAGTCGTGTCTTGTACAGTCGTGTCTTGTACAGTCGTGTCTTGTACAGTCAGTCGTGTCTTGTACAGTCGTATTATGTACAGTCGTGTCTTGTACAGTCGTGTCTTGTACAGTCGTGTCTTGTACGGCCGTTTCTTGTACAGTCGTGTTTTGTACAGTCGTGTTTTGTACAGTCGTGTCTTGTACAGTCGTGTCTTGTACAGTCGTGTTTTGTACAGTCGTGTCTTGTACAGTCGTGTCTTGTACAGTCGTGTCTTGTACAGTCGTGTCTTGTACAGTCGTGTCTTGTACAGTCGTATTATGTACAGTCGTGTCTTGTACAGTCGTGTCTTGTACAGTCGTGTCTTGTACGTCCGTGTCTTGTACAGTCGTGTTTTGTACAGTCGTGTCTTGTACATTCGTATTTGGTACAGTCGTGTCTTGTACAGTCGTGTCGTGTACTGTCGTGTCTTGTACAGTCGTGTCTTGTACAGTCGTGTATTGTACAGTCGTGTCTTGTACAGTCGTGTCTTGTACAGTCGTGTCTTGTACAGTCGTGTATTGTACAGTCGTGTTTTGTACAGTCGTGTTTTGTACAGTCGTGTCTTGTACAGTCGTGTATTGTACAGTCGTGTCTTGTACAGTCGTGTCTTGTACAGTCGTGTCTTGTACAGTCGTGTATTGTACAGTCGTGTCTTGTACAGTCGTATTTTGTACAGTCGTGTCTTGTACAGTCGTGTTTTGTACAGTCGTGTTTTGTACAGTCGTGTCTTGTACAGTCGTGTATTGTACAGTCGTGTCTTGTACAGTTATGTCGTGTCGTCTTGTACAGTCGTGTCTTGTACAGTCGTGTCTTGTACAGTATTGTCTTGTACAGTCGTGTCTTGTACAGTCGTGTCTTGTACAGTCGTGTCTTGAACAGTCTTGTCTTGTACAGTCGTGTCTTGTACAGTCGTGTCTTGTACAGTCGTGTCTTGTACAGTCGTGTCTTGTACAGTCGTGTCTTGTACAGTCTTGTACAGTCGTGTCTTGTACAGTCGTGTCTTGTACAGTCGTATTTTGTACAGTCGTGTCTTGTACATTCGTGTCTTGTACAGTCGTGTCTTGTATAGTCGTGTCTTGTACAGTCGTGTCTTGTACAGTCGTGTCTTGTAACGTCATTATTATTTCAACTCACTGACAGGGAAAATAGCTCTGAAGGCCGAGTTACTCGGTCGAGTTACTTTTATTGATGTGTACTTTAGAAGACATAGCAACATTGAAACATTTGTGGTGGCAGTTCTCTTATAAGTGGGGTAATAATGGTAATAATTATTGAGTAACTACATCAAACACTCGGTATACCGGATGAGGAACACAGTCAAACAGAACAAACTCGTGCCCAGGGATCTCTCGCTCGCTTTTCCAAAATGGCGGGCGTTCGAGAGAAGACGGCCCTTGTGATGATTGGTCATGTATCTCATAAAATATTGGAGGTTCGTACCCAGGCTGCCGTTTTCCTAATGTTCGAAAATAAAAAAAACACGTACGAGCCTTGAGTTGCATCAAATGAAAAATGCAATAACTTTCTAAGCTGGACATTAATTTGTTTTGCTTAGACCTCAAAACACTGAATAAAAGCTGTGTTTACACTTGGTGGTTTACTCAAGAAACTTAGTAGAAACAAGACGCTCTAGCTATTAATTAACGTGAACTCGGGCTTCTTTTAAATGAAACCTAAATGAAAACGTAATACTATCCTCAGAGAGAAGTAGTTTGTTCATATTACTGCATGCATGGACAATTTACTGTTAAACATAATTTCCACAGTCAACAATACCAGCGCAGAATGGGTATAAACGGCAAGGTTAAGAGTGCTAGTAAAATCATATCGATAATTGATCAACGAGTACCAAAAATTATAAATCCTTAGATTTTAGCCAAATTAAGAGCTACAATAGGGAACTATATTAGACATTTTAATTTTAGAGATTTAATCGAACTAAATGCAGTTTGGTCACTCGTTGGCTGACTCGGTAGAACATGCATGCGTAATAATTGCATTGACTTTCGATTCATGTATCAAATAGATTTTCTCTTCTACATTGACGATACTGTAAATATAGCCAAGAACTCAAGTTCAATAGTTGTTGAACATCTGTGATGCATTTATTTTTCACTGCGGACAGAATTTCTTATATTCTGGGCATCGGACAAGTTTCAACACTGACAGCGAAACACGTTTCAAAACACATTTAATATAAAACATGAATTCCTTGCAACGACAATTTCACAAACAGCTGAGCAATAAACCGAACAATATAAACTTACGAGTGTTTGCTAAGCCGCGGGAATCTGATAGAAATATACTTTAAGACAGAAAAATTGCAAGGCCAAATGATATTCCAGGAAATGATTACATATTTACCTGAAACAGTAAAAACTTCGAATACTAATTGTTGAGAAATCGTCTACAGTCAAGTACTTTGAGCACTTGGCCATATTATAGTAAATAATAGAAAATAAATACAATGCGCACAGTAAAATAAATAAAGAAAAACAATTAACCATGAGAGTCACAAATGTCGGGGAATAATGACTTTTTTACTTTTAATAATGACTTTTATTAATGACTTTTTAATAATAACTTTATAAAGTTGGTCAGAGAGAAAAACTTTGTGTATATTTCGTGTTCATTATTGATAACTTTGATTTCGCTTTGAGTTCTCTCTGAATTTCCTTGGACCAACTCGTTCCGAAAACACTCGACATCTTTTCGTGTGAATCCAGGCCGCGAACGGCGCAGTGTGCATTTGTCTGTGGTTTGAACGTACTTCACTGCAGTTCACAACTCAGACAACACTGAGAAACTCTTCGAAAAACTACACGTAGCACATGCACTTCAGCGACACAAAGCGCATGCGCCAAATGTCGATTTGTGACGGAACAATGAAGGTCAATTCGGGCATTAGATATGAAGCCAGAGTAATTTGTACGACTGCTCACGTGTCAACACGGCCATAGTAAGTCTTCATCACACTATTTCACCAACATCATGATTCTATTTTCCAAAAACTAGTTTCGTTCTTACTGATTAACAACCTCACAGTTCGCTATCAATTTCCAATGCAAGGTTTTGGACATTTCCAAATACTTTCCAATGAATTTCCTAAGTTTAATTGAAAATCAAGCGTTTTTTCCACAAACTAGTCCTGGTCACCAATAAAACAATTTGCTCGATCCTTGTTTTCATATTTTTGTCTGACCGACGTATAATTAATTATTAAATGTTTTTTTAAATTCCTGATTTTAAATGTTCGTCTATTTTTCACAATATAATGATATTTATTACGTACCGTGCAGATTTTCGCTTGTTATCAGTCCCAAGGCTTTACCATTACGCCAGCGACTCGATTGCGTTTTAAGAATTATTTACATTTTAGTATTATGAAATACATTCAGAAATCTCTGCGGTGATCTGATTGGCTGGTGTTTGCATCAGCCACAGTTGTATTTCTCATATAAATCACTGGACGGTCGACCAATCAGAGCGCACAAAACTCTATATTAAAGTCTAACATTATACTATAAAATAAATTGCTCCTTGTTTGCATAGCCTGATGCAAACACTCTCGAGCTCTGCGTATAACCAGGGCCGTACGTACACAGCACAGGGACAGGGGGGGGGGGGGGGGGGGCAGGGCAGTTGTCCCTCTAGCAGGGCGAAAAAGATACCAAAAAGTACTGAGAACTGTACTATTTTTATTTATTTTTTGCTGTTATATACATACTGACCCCCCCCCCCCCCCCCCCCCCCCCCTTGGATTTTGGGTTATGTACGGTCCTGATAACCTCGCCTGTGGCTCGGTTTAATTGTACACAACAGCTCTCGACTGCCAAGTCGTTCAGTGGGCCTTCACTCGAACTTCCTTGACCCTAATTAAATTGCTAATACACACGAAGCCCGAGTAATAATAAACTTTATTTATTTTACAAGGGAATACATATTTCAGCTGAAAAACTTATGGCCCTAATCTAAACCGAATAGTAATACTAATATATACATAATATTGATATATTTCTAAAATATAAAATTTATAAAAATTAATCGACTAATTATCTACGGTCTCAGGTTGACGTAACAATAATATTGCTGATTTGCAATCAATCCCTGGACTTTACAGTGTGGACACTCAAACCGTGAACACTTCAAGTTTTTTTCGAACTTTTTTTTTTCAAACTTTCATCGCGTAAAATTGGATGTCACATCCGGGATTTTTCGCACATTAGCATAAGTCACCAGTCTCTCCTTTCACCGTAAGAGCTCACGGCCAATAAAAAATACAAGAACTTTGAACGCGTCTTCACTTTTGATAAATAAAATAAATGTAAACAAGCTTCAAGAGAAAAAGTTTACTGATCACGGGAAATAAAAGGCAAACAACTACTGAAAAACCGCTTACCATTTTTATTCTCCTGCTGCCGGTAGATCATGCGATTTTTTTACAGTAGAATCGGAGGAAGAATGGCCCATTTCAGTATGAAATGTCCCAAGGTACGATGAAATATCTGTCATTGTGCTTCGCGAGTGACCAGAAGGAAAAAGTCTATCATGGGTTTCTCTTAACCTTGTATAGCTTTGTTTAATCCCCATATTTGACTTTTGGTAGGATAAATATAACAAGCGATTTTCCAAAGGTTTAGTTCAAACAGTCGCTGATCTGTCGCCAAGCAAGAAGGTAGCGAAACACGCCAAACTGTCCACGTTTCTCGATGTTGTAGAGCTATTTTTCTTCGGCCATTGTGAAAAGTTGGTAGCCAAGCCTCTATTCCACAGGGAAACCAAGTAATTAGGTCTTAGACCCCCTTAGATGATCGATTAAATTTGACTGAAAAAGACTGAGAATCCAGGAGGATTGGCCGAGTGGAGATTGGGCGCTAATTTAAACATTTCTCGCGGGAACTTGCGAATTCTGCCTCGGAAAAATATTTAAACACGTTTTTGGGGGGAGAAAAATACAGGGTTGTTTTTCTTAATGTTTTTAAGTTATTGAAATGTTTTATCTTTGTCATTCAACCAAAAACGTGGTCATGACCTGATTTCTTGGGCAATTTTACGCGATGCTATTGCCTCATAGCCTTTCAAATGGAGCATTGAGTTTAAATACACTTAGTGATCAAAATATATCATTTATCTGATCAATTTGCTCAATGGATAATTGATACATAAGTGTTAGAAAAAAACAAAGTGTTCACGGTTCGAGTGTCCACACTGTAAAGTACAAAGACGCAGTGGTCATGTTTGTGGTAGTGAAACGAGAAGCTATGCATGAGGAATGCTTTGTTATCAGGCACCAACATGGCCGCCATGAGTCAGGTGTAAACCAGCAATTCCGTCTGTACTCTACACAAACTACTTTATTTAAGATTGTCCGGTAATATCGAGTTCATTTTATGAAAAAAGTGCATGTAGTCAAAGTTATGATTCTGTTCCAAAGGTGAAAGTCTTCATTGCAAAGTATATCACAAACAAGGCGGCATTTTTGTCGCTGCGCTAGGCGCGTATGCCGGTGCCGCCAGTTGTTGTTTGTTGCTATTTTGACTTTGATAAACTTTCGGGGACCGCCATAATTTCTTCAGATCTTACGCTGCGCGCCGAAGTAGACATTTTTAGAATAACTTCATGCACATGAATAGCGCCTGGCAACATAGGTTCGGCCAGATCTATTTATAGTTGCCAATGATACGTAACTGTATCCAATTCAGGTGCTAATTAAAAAAATTGTTGTTGTTGTTGTAACATATAAAAAAATAACTGGTACCAGTTTGCAATCTGGCAAAATCTCTGTGTACTAGCATATGTTGATAATACTTTGTCGGTTCGTTTCTCTGGCTTTCTAGAGTTCCCGTCCGACATTCCAGATCGGCTAAGATTGGACATTAGAAAATTCAGTTGTTTTCCCAGTGTTACAGCATCAACACTCGCATGATGTCGACCTAAGATACTAAAGGGCTCTTTCTAGTGATTTTAATAACGTGATAATAATGTATCATGCAGTATGTATCTAATTCACAAGGCTGAATTGAGTCAAGGAAGGGGAGTGGGGAAGGCGGAGAGAGGAGTATCTATACCGCAAACGGAAAGAAACCAAGAATGGGCTTCGGTGTCCAATGAACTATTCCCTGATTGTAATCAGTCTTCGTCCGTCAACTATCCTTTTACACGTATTGAAAACTCTGTAAAATGCAGTTTCAACGATGGTACATGATACCACGAACTCATGGAAGGCAATTGTATTTTGGTGAAATTAGAGCCGGTTCCGCCGGTTCCGCCGGTTCCGCCGGTTCCGCCAATTCCGCGATGCCTTACAAAAAAACCGCTTGATTTGTTTTCCCCGCCAAAACAACCACAGACGAACAGGCCGCGTTTGAATTTCCCGCCATGGCGCAACGCAGTCTCTTAGAAAGCATACCACAAGTGAAACTGCCGCTGACCAACAAAACTGGCAGCATATATCGGCATTGGTACAAAGACTACCGCAATATGCGCGGTACGTTTGATATTGTAATAAGCCTGTATATATGACGGATCTCGTAGAGGTCGGCTATCAGTCTAGCCGAGCTTAGAGAACACGCAGCATCATGTCTGTCTTAGCTCCAATAGCACGACCAAAAATCTCCTTTCTGATTGACGACCTTCTAGGAGATACGCATGACGCCAACAAGATGCCCGCTGATACACATGCAGTCATCACCACAGGGTTCCCACGATACTGTTTCCCTCCAAAGAACTTGAGCAGCTGTTGTGATTCTGAAATCGATTCTTCAAGAGGTTAGTTGAACTTGTATGCACGGTTGTTTCTGATTATCAGTGGATTTCTGCCACGTTCAATCTGCAAGTTGACTTATTAGTAGGAAGTCCACTAGCCTGCGTTAGTTCTTTTTGACTGACCTCACGCACATACTGCTCACATGCAAATAACTAACGTTTCAACCTAATTTTTTTTCCAGGTGCACAATCGTCTAGTCGGATTGGATCAGTTAGCAGTCAGTCGGACAGCGATACAGAATCTTCTAAAGGTGCGTTGCTATTTTTGTTATCATCTCCCACAAATCGTTGCGTCTCTCAGTCGAAGTCTTAGTACTGTATTTCCAAAACGAGCAGGGGACTGGGAACGAGTTTATTTGAATTATTAATGTCATTACAAAATTAAGTTCGTGACACGAAACAGCATGTTGAAATTTATAGCATTTGTGCAAAGTTTGATGTGAATCGAGCAAATTCTGTCGGAATTAATTTTGAAATTGTGTTGTCCAACCAAGATCAGCTTACAGTGAATTAGAATGACAACGTCAACAAATCAGTTTGCATGGGAAAATAGACATCGTTGATGCCCTCTAGCATCGTCAATAGTTTTTTTTTAAATTAGTTTTTTTAGTTAAAGTGCTTATGAAGCTTAAATCGATTACATATGAAGTGAATAGTGGGATGTTTCAGTGTTTTGTGATTTGAGCTTCGCATTTGCGAGATATAAAGGAGTAGATAGTAATGGCCGTTTCTGGCGCAAAACAATAAATCACAAAATCATTTTTTCCAATCACACTCCACACCATACTTACACATATATATCCATACCTTAGCACACCTCAAACGTAATACGTAGTTTTTTGATCTAAATTAATTTCAATAGTTTTATACAGAAAATTTTTTTCGATCGTTTACAAGACGTTCTGACTGAATAAGTTATAGTTCCTTGATAATAATTTTATTATAATATTCGGCTTATCTTATTGTTATCAAAATTACAGTTGAGCTTTCAATATTAGGTTTTTAGTTGGTGGTCTAGAATATGATTATAGCAGGGTTTCACATTAGATTGAGAAGGTTATTTGCTGATAGATTGAGTTGATTTGATTATCTGGTCATTTTCACTAAATAAAATAAAAAAATAATCAATCTAGGCTTAAGGATTTGGTGATATCCTATATTAGAAAACATGCACCCAGAAAATTTAATTATTGGAAAAATTCTCGTTGAAAAACCAACCGTGTTTGATCATTTTTATCATTTCTATAAAATAAATAAGGTAACCAATAAAACATTAACATTGGATGCTCTTAAATTTATCGATGTATATCAACCAGATAAAAATAATTATATTGTAACTTATGTTTCAAATATTTCCGAATATAAATTTCGAATATTAAAGACAAAAGTATGTGAAGAATATCGGTTTTATAATCCAAACAAAAAATATATACGATCTGTGTATTATGACTAATATTTTATAGTGATAGAAAAGTTTTAATCTAGGCTTAAGAATTTGATTATATATATATTTATAAATGGAAAACAAGATTTGGATTGATGGTGTATGCTATAAAACTCATCCTATATATAATCGGTATGCCGCTAGTGAAGCCGGATTTATTACTAATATCGTTTTGAGAAAACCTAGGAAGGGGGTCTTACATGGGTCAGGATATTATAATATATGTGTACGATCAAATGGTGAAACCACTCAAAAATCATATATCAGCCACAGATTCATTTGGGAGTGCTTTCGAGGGATAATTATTGATAATCGTGCTATTGACCATATTAATAATGACCGTGGAGATAATCGCTTATCCAACTTACAATTAATAACTACCCAAGCTAATTGTGTGAAGGCAGCAGTTACCCGAGATTATTCGTTTGTTAAGAATAACCATGTTAATAAGCATAGTGTTAGAGCAACGAATGTTAACACCGGTGAGAACACATATTATGATAGTATGCATGCTTGCGAACAGCATTTATCTATTAATGTAGGTATAATTAAAATGGTCTGTGAAGGTCTTAATCGATGTAAAACCGGGATTTCGAAGAAGGATCATTGTAGATATAAATTCGTATATATACAAAAGGATGATCTACCAGAAGGTTATTATAAATCTGCTAATATTAGACCAAAAAAGAAGGATAACTGTGAATAGTTTATATTTTATTGTTACATAATTGGTTTTTATCAATCAATTATGTAATTTGAGAAGGTTACAAGACAGGCACAGCTGTACCGTGATGTCATAGCACACCAGTGTTGAGGCGTTTATCGAAACAGATACCAGGCAATACTAGCAGCCCCAACTGTTATAGCAGCTAAATTATTTTCATGTGTTTTAGATGGTGGGGGAGGTTTTACATATGGTTTATCTGACTTATTTGAAATATCTGGTTTATCAATCTGATGTGGTAGTTTAACCTTTGAATGACCCATATTATTATCTTTTATACCTACTGATTTTTTTTCAGCATTAATATCATTCACACCAAATTTCATATCCGCAGAAGCTCTTACCAATTTATTATTGTATCCATGAACTGAATTATTATTGATAACAAGACTAGATGGTAGTAACCAACAGCCTACAGCAATAGCCATATCTAGTTTTTCTTTTGATTGTTGAATAGCTAGTTGGTATCTCTGTATGCTTTTAGAAATATCTGTTTCAATTATACTGCTTTCAAATAGTTGTAAAAAAACTGTTTGTGTTTCTTGTGCAGAACCAGAATTACCAATAATGCTTGATCGTGTTTGTACTTGAGCTCCCAGAATACAATACACAAACGCCTCAATCGATTGATTTAATCGTGATTGTCCGGGTTTGGTTAAACCACGTGATCCATTTAGCATAAAATATAGATACGGATGCTTTTCCAACGGGCTTATATGATCAAGTTTATTACCACCGTACGAGCCTTCATCTTCGAATTTGAATTTTCCTCTTGGCCATTTATTTGTAAAAAGGCCATCCATTTTTTCATTATAAGCATCTGTAACATCATCTATCTCACCAAATATTTTCTTGTATAACCGGCCTAAACCATCATTCTCATCAGCAGTAAATCTAAAATCGCTATTTTTCGATATATTAAATTCACGGCAAGCTTTTTCATATCCAGCTTTATTATATTTATTATCAATATTAGTAAAGTATTGATCTCCTGGTAGCGGGACATTCATTTGTGCCAAGAGCCTTCTGGATGTGAAGAGGACATGAAATTTGAGTAATGAATTTATCATAGGAGTATATTTTGTTAGCAGGTCAAGCCCAATGCCGCAACCTGCACTTGCACACCAAACTGAAAATGTTAGTTGTTGTGGATAGTATGACATATCAGGACCTTCCAACCATTTATTTGATTCTTTTTGAGTAACATGTTTTAGTACAAGATTAGTAAATATGTTCCGTGGTTTTATAGTGAATTTCTGATTAGTTTTGACATATATATCAATCTCTAGTCCATTAAAATTTAGCGGTTTTTTATCAAAAGGGGTGCATATAACTGGGTATAATATTTCACTCATTATTAATTCTTTTGGAAACCTATGACTAATGAACTCATTTGGAATGTGGCTATCCACCGTATTATCAATTCGTTTACCCAAGGCCTCAATTAATGCATGTTCAACGATAGGATCATCATAACGGTGTATAGAACCACCAATATCCTTCTTGAATACATCATAGGCTACTCCATCCCACTCAAAGTTAATACCACCTCGATATGCATGGAATTTATTATTACTGTGTTGAGGATAATACTTCCAAAACAATGTGTCTTCTTCTGTTACCATATATAATAGAAGAAGAAGATTTATGTTTAAATCTCTAGTTCACATCATATCGGAGTTTCCTAATATATCCGTATGGGGTTCTCTCGAATGAAAAAGTTAATTCTTTGGATTTGTGATTTGATCTACAAGCTCCTTTCTCAATTCCATCCTCAACTTTTGAACATCGGGAACAGTGTTTTTTTAAATCTGTATGTTTTTATTACGACGTATAGAGGTTTTCATTTTGTTATACTTTCCAATCTCACTCATGATAAGTTCGAACTCGTTATCATTAATCTGATTATTTTTCAGAGCCTTGCTAACAAGACAAGATATACTATCTTCTTTTGATTTTGCAAGCTGAATAGTATTTTCATGTTTTGATATCTTTTTAGTGAGTTTTTTCGTGAAAACTGTACAACTAGCTGATATTAAACCTAGCACCCCACCAACAGCCGATAAAGGAACACCGATAATGACCCCAGGTCCGGTTAAACTAGTAGTTACACCAGAACCGGTTAAAATGACAGACAAGACTCCTGTTGCAACTGCAGTTCTATGCAGTATACCACGTATCTTACTATATTTTTTCCGAACATCTTCATAATGTTTTACCTCTGTTCCTAGTTGAGACAAAACCATATCTACTTTGTGTAACCGGAAATCATTACCAGATTTTGGATTCTCACCGGTTTGTGGAATATCTGGATAAATCGCATCATAATCAATCATATATATATAATATTATCTTTTTTATTTTTATATGATTTCAATAGTCAGACAAACATCGTAAAATTCCTTATTCACAATATTATTTTCACAGTCGGTTATTGTGAAATTAATCATATTGATATACTCACTACTATTTATTTTTGTGAAAAGACTAAGATGTGGATTATAAGTATTAATTTCATCTATTTTATCTAGAACGATACACTCAAAAATATGACTCTTGTATCCATTGTATAAAGCGTCACTCGAATCAACCAAATTACAATTTAGATACACTTCAGAGAGAACCGGTTTGAAACTAACCTCTAAGGCGGGTCCTGGCTTTTTATATTGTGGTGGAACACTAAAAAATTCAGCCATACTCTTATTGAATTTTAAAGTTTTATTGCTAAACATTTTGTATTGCTCACCAATTAACACAATTGAAAAATCCTGGTTAGCATCGTCTATTTTTTTAATGATCTGCTCTACATTTTAATTACCTTTTTGGAATGTAACTAACACAACATCTTTTTCATCTGATATCGTTCCTGTATCAGAGATGTTATATATTCTATTCACAAAAGTACAATGTAGAAGTCTAATCTTACCTCCACGAATCAGCTCCTTGAGGTATATCGTTTTTTAGAAACATTTTTGTTAAAATATAGTATTACCATTTATATTATATAATCATCTTTTATTTTTATATCTTTCAATAAAATATAAAACAACAGCAACTATCAATAACCAAGCGTTTTTAGCTAAGAAACTAATAACCTCACCCGCGGTTCTGAAAATAAAAGAAGCTATACTACCTAGCATGCCGGGCAGTATCTGGGCTAGCCTCTTACCAATAGCTTTCAAACCATATCCTAAACCTTTTGCAACACCGGATAATCCGCTTTTTAGACTAGAAATAATAACACCAATAATAATACCAACTGCAGATGCAACAGAAATAACAGTA
The DNA here is from genome assembly GCA_033675265.1 of Actinostola sp. cb2023. Classification (NCBI taxonomy): domain Eukaryota; kingdom Metazoa; phylum Cnidaria; class Anthozoa; order Actiniaria; family Actinostolidae; genus Actinostola; species Actinostola sp. cb2023. The sequence goes on along the minus strand of JAUJYZ010001074.1, from coordinate 186,168 downwards.
AAACCATACTTTTTAAAAACAGCTTTTATACGATCTCTCAGAGACATTCGCCCTTCTATTACTTCATTTTGTTCTTCTAATTGTTCAATCTCATTTCTAGTCTCCTCAATCTGTTCACGGAGTGATATATTAAATCTTTCTCTAACATCATTAGAGCCCGCTTGAGATATATTATCCAATTCTTCTTCTAATGTTTGTAATTTTTCTCGCTGTGAAAATATAGTTCTTTCATTATTCTCAACAATTTTCACAGCAGGATCACCAAGATAGTTTACAATTGTTTTAGGTAACTTACCATTTATTTCACCCGCAGCATTAAACAGAACATGAGGTTTGCTGCCCACTCTATTAAATCTTACTATCACTCTATCATATTCATCAATTGTGCTTATGAATGGTGAGTTTTTAGGATTTACATTAGGATACTTGGATTTGATCCTATCCCAAGCTTCTTCAACTCTTTCTTCACGATGTTTAGCAAGGTCTACCATTTCTATATCTTCTCTTGCTCGTATTTCCCAATCTTCATTGCTTTCATCGGAGTTCTTAAACAATCGATATCCTCGGTCTCTTGATATCCCCCTTCTACCAAACCGTTCTTTTGTTCGTTCCCACCAAGTGTGTCTCGTTTCTTTTTGTTGTGGTAATAATTCCTCTAGTTCATCATCTGTGATAGGGGTGTTTATATCTTCAGACCCGGTTTCAAGTGGATCAAAATCTAAACCATCGACTTCCATATACTAACTATTAATATTTAGTTTTTATATAAATTTCGATACTAAATACCCTGATCCTAACATACCACCACCCACATAAATCATTTCATACTGTTTTTGTTTTTTGGTAGGTTTATAATAATCACCTAATTGTGGTTCTTTCAAATTAACATCTGGATGTGCCTTGGAGTATATCCTAAAAGCATAATCAGTATCAGATAGATTGCTATCAGCTATTTGTTTATTCTTATACTGCATCTCCAACCATTCATCATACTCTTGTTTCTTCTGTTGCCAATTCCCCATATTCTTCTGATAAAGTTCTATAGCCTTATCGTGTCGAATTTTCTCTTCATCAACATGTTTACCGTCAGAACTGAGATATTTAGCTAAATACATTGAACCGGTAAAGGCACTCGCGTTCAAAGCAGCTCCTGCGATCATCATAATAACTGCGCTTGCCATTCTATATAATTATAAAGAACTTATTATTTTAAATGATTAGAGTGGTTTTGGAAGAATTTTTTGATCTTCAAGATATTGCTTCACGTACATACTCCCAGATAGTACTAGCACCCATTTTCCATAATTGGTTAGACTACTACTAGGGTCGTTGATGAATGATTCTTTCATAGCCTTTTTTCCGACATAACCGACTACTGAAGCGATTCCAATAACTATAGCAGCATCGGTAACTGATTTAATCAATTTGTTTTCCATTTTCTATATATTAATAAAGAGGTTATTTTTTATATATGTTTTCATTCCATACCTATATTCTTGGTATAGGAATCATTGATGGTCTACCTGTATTACTCTCTTGTACAGTATGGTGTTCTATGGTTGGTTGTGTTGTTGTTTTAATAGTCGATATATCTGTTTTTTTCCATCGTAAATATAAATCTAGTCCTGTTAATCCAATTCCGACCATTGTAAGCACTACTGTCATACTAGGCATCCAGTTGGAATTAGAACCATCTTCTATAACAGCCTCAGTAACATCACGAGCCTCTTCTTGTTTAAGAGCACCCTTCGCTCTCCTATGATATTCCGCTAATCGCTTACCAGCGGCGACCTTCTTAGGATCTTTAACATGTTCTATCTTTTGTTCAGGCTCCTTGGTTATTTGATCAACTCGGGTATTTTCACTCATATATATATAAATATAAATATATATTTATATATATTTTCCAACGGGTGCTCAAGACCTGCTCAACACCTGCTCAAGAGATGCTCAACAGATGCTCAAGAGTGTTCAAGATTCTCATCAACAGCTTGTTGAATCTCTTCCTCTAAACTACTATGTATGATTGGAGGAGGTAACCAATCATCATCACCTTTACTAATCTTAACATGCTTTGCTACTTGAATTAGACAGCTTGCTAAAGCCACAAATCGACCGCCTCGTAAAACGACATATCCAGCGACATGAGATAATTCTTGTCGGAGCAGTTCATTATTCTTCAAATCCGTACAAAGCTCTTTGGTATTATCAATAGGAACAGCAAAAGAAATGATGCTAACAGCAGCATCTATACCTGAATTGACAAGAGAAGTTGATACATTGTTTCCTAGAATAATTTGATAGCGGTTATAATATTTATCAACCTCCTTTGGTACGAGTTTTTTCACATCACCCAGAGACATTTTAATTCCAGTATATTGGTCAATAGTACCTAGAACAGCTAAAATAGATAATTGTTCACGTTTCTCCTCGATCTCTGCGTTATTATCCATCTTAACTATTGGTTTCCTCCTTCTACTCAGTTTCTTCTCGAGAATTGGTTCTTCTACTTCCTCTGGAATAGTATCTAGCTTATCATCAGTATATTGATCAAGAATCGAATTCATTAATATACTATATATCCATATATTTAAATACTAACGTTTGGAATTTCTAGATGGGTGGTAAATGGATACCGTAAGCAAAAGCATATTCTAGCATATTTTTCCGATTTCAATAGTCTCATAAATCCCTTCCTTGTTTCAATATCTAGATCACCACCATATTCATCAAATAATAATTGATTAGAGAACTTATTTGGTGTGTAAAAGCTTATAATATATGCTGTGTTTTCGCGAAACGGTTTGGCTATTGATGTTAATTGTTGTGTTAATACCCATACCGATATATTTTCATGCCTCCCACTGAATGCTAATTGAATAAACTTGTTACTTCTCTGTTTGAGTGCTTTTTCAACAGCACAATCGTCTAGGATTATTAATGCATTATAACCTGAGAACACCGTTTGACAGTATGAAAGTAAATCATTTATCTCATCCACATCATCTGATTCTGGTGATAGAACAATAAATCTAGGGTCATTATTTCCAAAACCTTCATACGTTTTATTTTTCGAATAGGTTGGACAAATTAAAACTACATATTCAAAAACCTTTCTATATACCCCTCTTAGTATATCAACTAAATATTTTGTCTTTCCACAATTCGTTGGTCCTGTTATAATACAGTGAAATGGTGTCTTACCTTTCAATTCTTCCATATATATATTAGTAAATAATACTTTAATACAGTATCGATTTCAAATTGCTATCTTGAATTTCTATCAATCCATCAGCAATAACGAACATGTAACAGGTAATATTCCCTACACCACCGACCTTTCGACTTATTTGTAGTTTAACACCGTCTTTTGTACTATTCAGCATCAAACCATTACCATGAACCTTGTTATCAGGGTATGTCCTCAAATCAATCCAAAGGGCGAATTTATCAGTATAAAACTCTTTTTGTGTAATATTGTTTTGTAGACCAAATCGTCTTAAAATAGATTGCCAGAAGTCGGTTGGTACCATACCTCTACTATATAGCTTATTAGGCATACCATCAATATTAATTTCAACCTTTGTAATAGAAGGATTAATAAACTTCTCTGAGTCTCTAGCACCTGCGGTGTATGCATCTGTAAAAAGCATTAAAACACCTGTCATCGATCGTCTAGGGATATTAATGTGTTGATTAATCACACTATCGTTTGGTTTTGATATGGTAAATGTTTTGTGTAATAACACATTTTCATAATAAAATCCTTTACCAACCTGGTATGCTGAGATGGCTTCACGTGCTAAATAATCGCTGCTAATACACTCATATTCTAGTTCCAAATTCGAAAGACTGTATGCGTATGATTTGCTAGTATCTGATGTTATAGTAATATCCGAACTCTGAGGTAGTGTTATCTCGAATGTTAGGGTGTGTGATAATCCCCTTGGATAGAATATACCATGATTGTTTAGAATAGGATGATCGATTGGTATTCTAAATTTTGTCCCATATATTCCCGCAAATGCAACATCTTTTGCATCTGTACCCTTATCACCCGCAGCTGTTCGATGCTTACGAAAGGCTAAATCGCTAATACCTTCTAATAACTTATTTTCACGTTCCTCCGTAGTCATAAACAAATCATGATAAGTTTGATATAAATCATATCTGTTGGTGTCTTGTATGACTTCTCCACCAAATACAACCCTCATACGTTGAATAAGACATATCCCCAAATTATTCACAATAGTATTGTTAGCATGCCCACTGGCAGCAAGAGTTAGATTGAAAAGAAGCCCTACACTTCCAGGAACGATAACAACATTATCTGACAGATTAGGAATATTAATGTATAATACCTCTCCTGGATTGCCACTGCTAGGATTGAATGTAACCCGATGAATTGTTTTTTCAGCTTTTAATCCATAAGGCTGTTTATAAACCCTATTTATATCTAATTTTCCCGATATAGTTTGACTCATTATAATATTATAAAAGATTAAAGTTTTATGTATATTATATGGATAACAAAAAATTAACAAACCATTATTATAGTCCGCAAGGCTATTGGAAAGGATATGATGCAATAAATCACCTATCTGATGCAACTAAAATTGATTTAGATATTGTGAGGAAGTGGTTAGAGAAGCAAGCGTTGTGGCAGATATACCTACCAGCTCCGAAATACATACCTAGGTATCACTGGAGTGTTGAAAAAGTTAATCAGATACATCAAGCGGATCTATTATTTTTACCACATGATATTGTTAAAAGAAAAACATACAAATATGCTCTTGTAGTAGTTGATATAGCTAGTAGATACGTTGATGCTGAACCCTTGACGTCTAAGTATTCAACAGAAGTATCTACAGCTTTCAATAAAATATATTCTAGAAAATTACAATGGCCTGAAACAATGATGGTAGACCCAGGCACTGAATTTCTGGGTGAAGTTACATCAATTATGAAAAAACATGGAATAAAAATACAAAGATCAGAAGCTGGAAACCATAGAGCCCAAGCATTAGTCGAGCGTGCTAATCGAACCATTGGTGAAAAGTTGTTTAGTCATCAATATGCTCAAGAAATGATAATGGAAAATAATGAAAGATCCCGTGAATGGGTTATTAGACTACCAGCTGTCATACAAAGTATAAACAGTGGAGTGAAAAGAATAACTGGTAAAGCACCGATTGATTCGATACAATTGAGTGAAGTCCATGAAAACCATGTGAAATATAAAAGACCTGTTGGATTAGTTGAAGAACGATTACCAGCAGGTGTAAAAGTTAGATATTTATATGCTCCTGGTGAACAGGAAGGTGGTGAAAAAAGACGTGCCACTGATCCTATATGGTCAATGAATATTTATGATATAACAAGGACTGTTGTGTCGGCTAATCAACCTGTATTATACTACCTCTCTGAAGGTGCCCCAAAACGTAATTTTGTTAGAGAGGAATTACAAGCTGTTCCTGAAGACACTCAGTTACCACCTGATACTATCTAATATAATTTGCGAGAGTTTTTTGGGTATTTCCCTTTTTGTGATGCAATTCTATCATAATGATCAATTACACCCTCATATCGTTTAATATATTTACTCTTATTATTGTCATATATCCATTCATCAATATTTTTATAACCATAGGCAAGTGTATGGATACCGTCTGATTGTATTTCACGTTTATCATCATCTCTTGATAGGGCCACTTTGTTTACCGTTTCTGAATATATTTGATGCTTATGAGATCTAATAACATTCATCTTTCTCATATGTTTACCACCATTGAACAGACAATCCTTATAATTATCAAATGAAATTGTTTGTCTCACCACCGAGCGTTTTATTCCTTTGCAACGTTTTTCTTCTTTTTCTTCATCTGTTCGGTAAGAATAGAGTTTTGCTCGCAGGCCTACGAATTCAACGATCTCGCTATCAGGAGATTCGTCTTTAAACATTCCTGGTACTTTCTTGTTAATCCGTTTTTTTGATTCCAGGATTGTCTAGAGGGTAGTTTGAAGTGTCAAATTTTGTTTCAATATCGCTTTCAATGTCTTTGTAATAGTCGAGTGTATGAATCTCGTACGCGAGGCTATCCGTATCCGTGAAGAGATAGTTGTGCTTTGCTTCCATATTTCTTTTTTATATAATTGAAGTGGAAATTATACATCGTGTTTTTACTGAGATCAAGAATTGACATGCACCGAGGTAAACCGGCTTGTTGAAAATAATCTCTGTTTTACCCATATGAACTGCTACAAGATTTTCAGTGAATATCGTCCGCTTCTTATAGTTTGGTTGGTTAATTAATTTGCTAGCCTGTGTTTCATTTGTTACTAGTCTGATATCTTGACGGTGGCGAACATTCTCCATAGTTTTACCGAAGCAAGCATTCGATTGGAGTTTAAAAAAGTCTTTTTCAAAAGTTTTTAGCTGCTGTTCTTAATTTTGTGTTAAGATCAATATAAGTTTTAAGAAAGTTTGATTCTTCAAATAAAATACCACGATGGATCTTTGTTATTACAAGTCCTAGGGATTCGTATAGCTTTAGTGTCTCATGATGAATTACATATTTTGTTTTATTACTAAGATTGGGGACTAGTTTTTCAACTTTGTTAATCATTAATCGTTCAGGAGCTAGTGGGTATTCTGACTGAGTGGAATGCAGTTTGATTTGATATTCTAAATCAACTTCTAATATACATGGATGCTTCTTCCAGTTTTTTAATTGTAACTTGTTCATCCACTTGAAACCATGGGTTGGAAGTAGTTGACTCATGGCTCCAGCATATAATGCGTTGGCATCTAAATACTTGATGAATATTGATTTCTGCTTTTTATCGAATGTATTCATGTATTTATTATTAGCTTTTGCATACCGTTTGCTTATCATCGAAATACCACCGCGGATGCCGCTTTCAAACATCAATAGCATGTCTGGGTCTGATAGCAGCTCGAGATTAACCTTAGTCATTTTCAACATGCTATCCCAACTATAACCGGGTAGGGTGAAATACCAACACGGATCTAATTTGTAATTCTCCATGCATACATCTCTGAAATTCTCAAACACATCAGCTAGGAGGATTACATCCGATGTTAGATATAGATCATGATATCCCCGCATTGATTTGATATTGAAGGTGGTCCATACTTCCTGTGCATGCTTGTAATCATCATCAGAGATATCGCTATTATTCAGTTTGTTATAGAACTCGCTTTTGGATGGAAGTGATGTTTCGTCTAACTTCTCTATCCGATTTACATTGTCATATGGATACACTCCTTTCCGTAGTAGCATGTCTAGCTTACTACCCTCATAGAACTGACTCATTATTCTGAATTGAGACTTTTCGAGATTACCAACAAGGGAATCTAAACTACTGGCCATGAATTTAAAACTATCAATGAATCTGATCTGTCGTCTAACATAATGTAACTTTTTTTTTTTATCTCTGAAAGAATCAACAATAACCGTTTTGCTGAACGATATGTATTTTTCATCATTATTAGGAATGACATTGATTTTTCCTTCTGAGACCCCAAGATTCTTGATAAATAAATGAGCATCATACCCTGATAAATTATGAAATACAACAGGGATATGCTTTGGAAGTTTATAACATTGCTTGCAATCAGAATGTGCTGCTCCTAGATATTTCCCTGTAAGAACATCATGTCCTACCACCTTATCATCACCCAATTCTTTATCACAAATGTAACAATGAGATGTATTCTTGTAGAGGACTCTGTCGTCAGAGGTCATCCTACCATTCTTCCTGCATTTGAATCTAGAATAAAGGTCTATGACAGTTTCTTCTATCGAATTAACGAAATGCGCCCCAATATCTTCATCCTCGTTTTTTGCAGTATATAAAATAATTTTTGGTTTATAAATGCTGTCATCTAAACATTTTATCAGATAACAATACCCACATGCTTTGTGTTTTTGATACCTTTGTGTGAACGACTTATCATCACTTGGTTGGCATGTATCTATACTCTCTGTGATACATTCAAAATCGGCATATATCACAAACTGGACCCTATGACAATTATTAAAATTCTTGAACCTCAAAATGGTACCTTTATTTGGTAATACAATTTTAACAGCATCGTGATTTTTACAATATTCAGAGTGCTTCTCTAGAGAGGTCTTTGTCTTATAAGAAAGCAAGCAACGCTCGCAATAGAATCGTTTATGAGTGTTATTAGTAAGTTGTTTGTTAATCAGTCGACTCATGTTTTTAATCCAACAATAGTGATTATACTTTTCATTTGTAATTAGCAGAAGATCTATTGTTTTTTCTCGAGTCTCATTTTTAGAAATTCTTAATGGGAAAATTCCACCATTATAACCATAGACATTTATTGCATACCTCGGATTATACTTTTCAAAGACCCCAACCCTATCAACCGGGACAGGAAACTCCAACCTATTCCAACAGAGTTTCTCACTGTTATCCCTAAGAGCTTTGGTAATCCTTCCATTATCCCTTTTCTCTGGGAATAAGGCTCTCGTCACAGACCACTTGAAGCATTGATTGTCATTATTCATGATGTTAACAATAGCTTTTTTCAATTTAAGTTTGTCAGGAAGTGGAATATATGACTTGGCTGATAAAGGCTGATATTTATCAAGATGGATATCAAGAAATTCAACTCCTTCAAATATCCATCCCGACCCTTGGGTCTCAAAAGCTTCTATTCGAGCAATCATCAAGTCAACCCATGTTGAATAGATATCACCCATATCATCAGCCATAGTTACAACTTTTGGTTTCATACTGAAATATGCAAAGGTAAACGAAAGATCATAACCATCTTCTTTATAAAATTCTATCTGAACACCCAGTTTCAACTTCAGCGGTCTTTTTTGCTTGTTAAGAAAATTAACAATAATATCCATTTTATTCTCCAAAAATATTTTAAAATCAATTCCTGGAGTACCATCAATACGATAAGACCGACTATAACCATTCATTGCCTCACCAATTTTTTTTATTGGAGAATTATTTATTATTTGGGGGTGCTTTGGTTTTTTAATAAATTGATTTTTAAAAGTTAAATATTGATAATCATCCTGTGGTTTTATAATTTTTCTTGTTGTAGAATATTTAATATTAGAAACTCGGTTTGGATTGAAATATTCATCAGCATCTGTAACAACATCGTTATTCTCATCTGGCTTATTATGATGAAAAATATAATCCATTCCTAGATATGTTTTATGCAAACCGCGTTCATTTGATATTTTATAATCCGTCTGTCCTACAGAATATTTACCAACCATTTTTCTATAATTTAATATATCACCAAATCCTTAAGCCTAGATTGATTATTTTTTTATTTTATTTAGTGAAAATGACCAGATAATCAAATCAACTCAATCTATCAGCAAATAACCTTCTCAATCTAATGTGAAACCCTGCTATAATCATATTCTAGACCACCAACTAAAAACCTAATATTGAAAGCTCAACTGTAATTTTGATAACAATAAGATAAGCCGAATATTATAATAAAATTATTATCAAGGAACTATAACTTATTCAGTCAGAACGTCTTGTAAACGATCGAAAAAAAATGTTCTGTATAAAACTATTGAAATTAATTTAGATAAAAAAACTACGTATTACGTTTGAGGTGTGCTAAGGTATGGATATATATGTGTAAGCATGGTGTGGAGTGTGATTGGAAAAAATGATTTTGTGATTTATTGTTTTGCGCCAGAAACGGCCATTACTATCTACTCCTTTATATCTCGCAAATGCGAAGCTCAAATCACAAAACACTGAAACATCCCACTATTCACTTCATATGTAATCGATTTAAGCTTCATAAGCACTTTAACTAAAAAAACTAATTTAAAAAAAAACTATTGACGATGCTAGAGGGCATCAACGATGTCTATTTTCCCATGCAAACTGATTTGTTGACGTTGTCATTCTAATTCACTGTAAGCTGATCTTGGTTGGACTAAAGCGAGTTCTATAACAAACTGAATAATAGCGATATCTCTGATGATGATTACAAGCATGCACAGGAAGTATGGACCACCTTCAATATCAAATCAATGCGGGGATATCATGATCTATATCTAACATCGGATGTAATCCTCCTAGCTGATGTGTTTGAGAATTTCAGAGATGTATGCATGGAGAATTACAAATTAGATCCGTGTTGGTATTTCACCCTACCCGGTTATAGTTGGGATAGCATGTTGAAAATGACTAAGGTTAATCTCGAGCGCTATCAGACCCAGACATGCTATTGATGTTTGAAAGCGGCATCCGCGGTGGTATTTCGATGATAAGCAAACGGTATGCAAAAGCTAATAATAAATACATGAATACATTCGATAAAAAGCAGAAATCAATATTCATCAAGTATTTAGATGCCAACGCATTATATGCTGGAGCCATGAGTCAACCACTTCCAACCCATGGTTTCAAGTGGATGAACAAGTTACAATTAAAAAACTGGAAGAAGCATCCATGTATATTAGAAGTTGATTTAGAATATCAAATCAAACTGCATTCCACTCAGTCAGAATACCCACTAGCTCCTGAACGATTAATGATTAACAAAGTTGAAAAACTAGTCCCCAATCTTAGTAATAAAACAAAATATGTAATTCATCATGAGACACTAAAGCTATACGAATCCCTAGGACTTGTAATAACAAAGATCCATCGTGGTATTTTATTTGAAGAATCAAACTTTCTTAAAACTTATATTGATCTTAACACAAAATTAAGAACAGCAGCTAAAAACACTTTTGAAAAAGACTTTTTTAAACTCCAATCGAATGCTTGCTTCGGTAAAACTATGGAGAATGTTCGCCACCGTCAAGATATCAGACTAGTAACAAATGAAACACAGGCTAGCAAATTAATTAACCAACCAAACTATAAGAAGCGGACGATATTCACTGAAAATCTTGTAGCAGTTCATATGGGTAAAACAGAGATTATTTTCAACAAGCCGGTTTACCTCGGTGCATGTCAATTCTTGATCTCAGTAAAAACACGATGTATAATTTCCACTTCAATTATATAAAAAAGAAATATGGAAGCAAAGCACAACTATCTCTTCACGGATACGGATAGCCTCGCGTACGAGATTCATACACTCGACTATTACAAAGACATTGAAAGCGATATTGAAACAAAATTTGACACTTCAAACTACCCTCTAGACAATCCTGGAATCAAAAAACGGATTAACAAGAAAGTACCAGGAATGTTTAAAGACGAATCTCCTGATAGCGAGATCGTTGAATTCGTAGGCCTGCGAGCAAAACTCTATTCTTACCGAACAGATGAAGAAAAAGAAGAAAAACGTTGCAAAGGAATAAAACGCTCGGTGGTGAGACAAACAATTTCATTTGATAATTATAAGGATTGTCTGTTCAATGGTGGTAAACATATGAGAAAGATGAATGTTATTAGATCTCATAAGCATCAAATATATTCAGAAACGGTAAACAAAGTGGCCCTATCAAGAGATGATGATAAACGTGAAATACAATCAGACGGTATCCATACACTTGCCTATGGTTATAAAAATATTGATGAATGGATATATGACAATAATAAGAGTAAATATATTAAACGATATGAGGGTGTAATTGATCATTATGATAGAATTGCATCACAAAAAGGGAAATACCCAAAAAACTCTCGCAAATTATATTAGATAGTATCAGGTGGTAACTGAGTGTCTTCAGGAACAGCTTGTAATTCCTCTCTAACAAAATTACGTTTTGGGGCACCTTCAGAGAGGTAGTATAATACAGGTTGATTAGCCGACACAACAGTCCTTGTTATATCATAAATATTCATTGACCATATAGGATCAGTGGCACGTCTTTTTTCACCACCTTCCTGTTCACCAGGAGCATATAAATATCTAACTTTTACACCTGCTGGTAATCGTTCTTCAACTAATCCAACAGGTCTTTTATATTTCACATGGTTTTCATGGACTTCACTCAATTGTATCGAATCAATCGGTGCTTTACCAGTTATTCTTTTCACTCCACTGTTTATACTTTGTATGACAGCTGGTAGTCTAATAACCCATTCACGGGATCTTTCATTATTTTCCATTATCATTTCTTGAGCATATTGATGACTAAACAACTTTTCACCAATGGTTCGATTAGCACGCTCGACTAATGCTTGGGCTCTATGGTTTCCAGCTTCTGATCTTTGTATTTTTATTCCATGTTTTTTCATAATTGATGTAACTTCACCCAGAAATTCAGTGCCTGGGTCTACCATCATTGTTTCAGGCCATTGTAATTTTCTAGAATATATTTTATTGAAAGCTGTAGATACTTCTGTTGAATACTTAGACGTCAAGGGTTCAGCATCAACGTATCTACTAGCTATATCAACTACTACAAGAGCATATTTGTATGTTTTTCTTTTAACAATATCATGTGGTAAAAATAATAGATCCGCTTGATGTATCTGATTAACTTTTTCAACACTCCAGTGATACCTAGGTATGTATTTCGGAGCTGGTAGGTATATCTGCCACAACGCTTGCTTCTCTAACCACTTCCTCACAATATCTAAATCAATTTTAGTTGCATCAGATAGGTGATTTATTGCATCATATCCTTTCCAATAGCCTTGCGGACTATAATAATGGTTTGTTAATTTTTTGTTATCCATATAATATACATAAAACTTTAATCTTTTATAATATTATAATGAGTCAAACTTATATTTTGGAAATCGATTCTTTATAAAGTTAATAATGGGGTGGTGTATAGTAGTTTCCTGGTTTGGGCTTCACATTTATGAGTTATATAGAGGTTTAATTTGAAATCTCAATATGCTAATTTGGTGACGTCAATTCGGGAATTTGTCATAACTTGTTTATATTTTTTCAAGTAGTGCTTTTTTCTGAAATAGGAAACCATTTCAACAAACTGTGGAAAGATATCGCAAGTTTAGAAATGTCAGTAATTTGCACAAAGGCGTTTTTGTATAATAAATGATGACTAAATTTACGTCATCTGATTTGCATATTGAGAATTCAAACCTCTGTAACCGGCAGACGTGCGAAGCCCAAACCAAAAAACTACTACACCATCCCGTTATTTACTTCATAAAGAATCGATTTCCAAAATACTGCTATCGGCCAGTTGAGCGCGCCGCTCGCCGAATTTCTCGTAGTTTCGTTCTACGAGCCTGGAAAACCTCTTGACGTCGACTTTAGAAGAGCTATCATTGATGAGATTGTAAAAAGTGAAGGAAATATAGTCACAGGTTATTTTCCAAGCTCAATTACAGTTGTAGCTGAGAAATTTCGTGTCGCACGAAGCACAGTTAGAAAAATCTGGAACACGTACATTTTGCAATGAATTCACTGAGAATCCTCATCCGAAAGGAGGCGGCAATCCAAAAGTGATCCACTTTTGATTCTCCTTTCTTTTACACGCTGTATATTCGACTTTAAATTGATAATCCGTGGTCAACTCGTTCAAGAATACACGTAGTCTCAACAAGTTCACGTGCCGAAAGAACGTACTTGTCACCTGTCAAAACAATGTTTTAGGGCGTGGGATTTGATGACTTCAAACGTTTCTCGACCCAGTGAAATTCGGCGAGCGGCGCGCTCAACTGTAAATAGCAGTAAAAATGTTGGGCCGTATATACACTTTAAGGGTTAAAAGTTACATATTTGGAAGTAACTACTGTTTTTGCTCCCTCGTTCCCAGTCTCCAGATCTCGTTACCAGATTTTTTGATTTCGATCATATTTAATAATAATAATAATGAGTGATGTTTTACTTTCAGATCCATCAGAATCTTCTGAACCCAACAGCACGGCGAACAGCAAAACCCGTCCATCCTTCTCAGCTTATCAAGTCGAGACACTACAGTCAGTCTTTGCCCATAAGCATTACCTAGGGAAAATAGAACGCAATCAGCTGTCCACTGACCTCAACATGACCGAGGAACAAGTCAAGACGTGGTTTCAGAACAAAAGAACAAAGATCAAGAAAACGATGTTCTCCGAAGTCGATGAGCACTATGCGAAGCTGCTGTACCTTAGAGACCTCGTCAGCGGTCTACCGCCTGAGCAGCAACGAGAGTATGGTTTCCATGGTTTCCCTGAGTATCCAGGCCTGTGTGTACCAACAATGTCTCCCGATAGAGCAATTGCAAGTAGTATGCCTTATTATTCAAACTATTGAACAAACTATTGTCCTCAGTAATAAATATTGTAAGTTTTTATATTTGTATATTGAAATAAAGGACTTTAAATAAATCTGATTTTGTTATATTTTTATGATTATTTAATGATCAAAGAAAACTGATAGAAACTTTCACAAATATCTCGGTACACATTCTCATTTAAAATCGGCTTTGTCTAGAGAAAAGCCCAGTGTCTGGGGGTCTAAGATTGAGGGTAGAGCATGCGGAGTATGCAGAGTACCACTCTGTCCGAATGATATTCAATCAGAAAGCAGACTCTACTTCATGCTACTCAAGAGTCCAACACATGTGGGATATTATTTATATACGATGTACTCGACTCTGCGCATGAGCAGAGAATATGCAGACTGGAATTCTTGCTTTTCCGGGCTAAAATCTTGCAACTCTTTATTTATTGCCTTTAGGCCATTGCATGTAATAATTAATGAGTATGAGAAGTCGTTCCAAAACCTCGAATTCGGACTAGACGGAGTTTCCAGTCCTCGGCTTCGCCTCGGACTGGAAACCCCGTCTAGTCCTCATTCTCGGCTTTGAAACATTACATCAATCTTTATTTCTAGCAAGTATTTGAAGAACAAGGTAGAAAAGGGAAGCTTTCAAGCGAAAATCAAACTCGTATACAAACTTCGAAATCCACACTTCCACAGGGATCCCAATTATTGAAGCATGTCAGTACATGTAGCTCATTCCCAACAGGGCACGAGTGTACATTGCCCATAGCAATGTCTAGTTTGGAAACATTGAAAAACTCGAGTTATAAATGTGATACTTTCGATTAAAAAAATGCTAAAAAGACCTATTTACAAAGATAATTAAGCTAGGTTATTTGCTAGAAATATTACACGATCAAATAAAATAGGTGAGCAGTGGAGCATGCGCATAAATGGTTATGGGCGGTCATACCACACTATTGCTGAAACGTTTGATTCTATAGATCTGATCAGAAGTATTATTTTCTTGTGGCGATCGAAATACTGCAGTGAAATGTACATCAGAATAGAGAATCCATGTCAAGAGTTCACTCAAGACTGTGTTACGTCTTGAGTTTAATTAGTTTCCTTCATGCTGCGACCAGAGTTTAATAGACCATGTCACCGTTTTGTTCAGTAACCATGAACAATGGTTCAAAGTTGACCTCGAGGTTTGTGTAGCAGTAAACATAATAGGTGCATCAACCACTTCATACCAATGTTCGTGATCACTGAACAGAACTGCCAGTCATACGTTAACTGGGTAAAATCTCTAAAGAGCGGCGCTCCCTTATTCCTCGATCCGATAACTGACGAATTCGAAGGGGTGTCTATCGGATGAGACTAACAGCAGAACACTGTCTGCTATCTAGCTAAAGTTTACTGACAAGTCAAAAGTGTAAAGCTCAAATTTGGTAAGTCTGGAAGTTTTCTGTGTATGTGTGGGGGAATATGAGATTGCTCGAATTAGGGAAGAGATACATTCATTTGACGCCATTCACATTCACTGCGAGGCTATACACATGTGGCTCCATGTCTTCCTTGACATTAAGAGGAAAGTCACAAACTACGCTGAAAAGCGCACCGTAGAAAGCAAAGAACGAACAAGTCAAAATCAACCAAATGAATTTTAATATCTATTTCGCCATGCATCAATGCAATTATCGTATAATTCATACAGAAGAGCTTCCACTTGAATTATGCTTCAATGAATTTCACGATTTGCATAAAAAAATTGAAACATTGATCGATATGTTTATATGAGCCACTAAAGCCGAATCTACCCGAGCAAATTTTCTTTGACAAGTTTAATTTCCTTGACAAGGAAGACTTGCTCGTGTAGCCTGATGACAAAATATTGTCGACAATTTTTCCTTGTCAAAAATCTTGTTCGTGTAGATGCGGCTTAAATGAAAAAAAAAACTACATCGACAAAGAAATGCATTGTTTTCCATCTGCACTGAAAACTGGCTTCTTTGAGTTTTCAACTAAGTTTCAAATTTTTCATGATCAAGATTTTTTAATTCATTTGTACCATATATGTGCATTCATTATATACACAAATGTCATGATACAATTATCATTTGTTAAATATTACATGAATATATAAACTGAGTATATTTGAAAAAAATGAAATAATAATAATAATAATAATAATAATAATAATAATAATAATAATAATAATAATAATAATAATAATAATAATAATAATAATAATAATAATAATAATAATAAATATTTATATAGACCACCAATTCCCTGTAGTCAATTGGCACAATGAGCAAGTTGTAGCCGTTATACACCATGGTGTAAAATTCAAATGGCTATAACTTGCTTATTTTTAATCGTAGCGACACCAAATTTTCCCCAAAGTTAAATAAACTCACAAAGAACAACTATAATCAATTTAAAAACGATTTATCGTAATTTCGATTTTTAATAAATTTACACTGCACAATCTCTATATAAAGCTTCAAATGGTGAGCTTGGGCTACCTGTGCATTGATGAGCATATACCGCCGAATAAATAATCTTATAAAATAGCATATTTATAACGCGCGCTCTGATTGGCTAAAACTTTTTCATGACCTTGAAAGACCTTGAGGCGATACAGTGGAGTTTTACAACCACAAATGTATTTTCTCTGTTTTATTTACTAATCAAAAGCCATATAATTACAGTTTTTTTTCCCTCTAAAAACAATCTTATTAAATCTAATAGACTTTTTACCGATACGGCGGCCATTTTGGATTGTATTGTTTTGGCTAAAACATTATGGGATGCTCAGGGTGCAAATGACCCAAAAACTCCCAAAAACTGTACAGTGTGGAGTCGCGTCAATATATTATTTTTCTATTTCACTCTAACCATAGTGTTGTATGACTTACTATCTACATGTGTTGTGTATTGTTGTATAATTTTGTACAAATTCATTGCTTTAATTAAATTAGGTTTTCGTAGTTTTTCATGGCAAAATTGTTACTAGCTTGCACCCTGGGCATCCCATAATTCAAGATGGCCGCCGTATTGGTAAAAAGGTCTATTACATTACACATATCTAAATAAATCTGACAAACATGCATGCAACAAATATGTATGCAAACTATAGTTTGTTTTGTCATTGCACTTTGATTGTCGACAGTAAAGTATTACATAAATATATATCATTCCTATGTAAGAGTTATTTACCATCTCTTGATATTTACTTTTAATTTATTACTTGATTTTCCTATAATTTTACTTTACAATCTGATTGGTTCTAAAATAATGGAACATCAACCTCGTCCCCAGGACCCTCTCTTCTATATTTTCAAAATGGCGGACGTTCGTGAGAAAATATAAAGGCTTGTTTCCATAACCCAAACCGCCCTTGGCCGACCCACAATAGAACGAATCTATTTTGATCCAAAATTTAAAGACCTGTATTGGCTGCAAGAGATACGAGCATGAGTGTCTTTAGGAACATTTTTTTATTTTTGTACGAAATAAAAATAGCTCCTTGTTTACAGAGAATAATGTGTCGATCTGACTTGTTCAATAAGCCACTTCACGCTGTCGTCCGCCATTTTGAATTGGGACAAACTCGGCAAAATGTATAGAAATCTGGATCACTTTGACTTGCCGTAACTCAGCTCAATTTCGTTGGATTTTCAAAATTTAAACTTCGATAATCAGCAGGCATGCATATCAGTTGTCGGACTGAAAATAAGACCAATGTAGGTGTTTTAACTACTTTTTCGAATCAATCTTCTTTTCACGAATGGACTCTTAAGATTTCGAGTTAATTTGCATATTCACGCGCCGAACGTTTTATTTTGAAAACAAAAACCTTTTTTTCTCTATTTGTAGCCTTCCAATACCCATCATATTATTGGACATAAATAACAAAGGAAACATATTTTCTAAAATGATAAGTTTTTGAAAATCCAACGAAATCGAGCGGAGTTACGGCAAATCAAAGTGATCCAATGCAAATTTCTATAAATTTTGCCTCGTTTGTCCCAATTCAAAATGGCGGACGAAAGCGTGAAGTGCCTTATTATTCTTGAGTCTCATTTTCCAAGATTCATGGAGTTACGTGACCATGCAGCGCCTGTTCCAGGCTCTTCTCTCTTGAGCGTCCGCTTTTGAAGATAGCGAGAAGAGATGAGCCTGGGGACGACAGATCGAGGTTGATGAAACATAGTTTTATAGATAGTCAGTTCTTGGAACAGGTTGCCTCACATACCCAATATAAGTGATGGAGGCTCCATATATAGTGATATTTAAGTAATATTTCCTCTAGATAAAGTGTACATGAATTACATTTTATTTTATATTGAAAATCGATTACATATGAAGTAAATAGTGGAATGTTTCAGTATTTTGTGATTTGAGCTTCGTATTTTCGAGTTATAAAGGTTTGAAATCGTGATATTGTAATTTGATGACGTCAGTTGATTTTAAATTTATTATACAAAAGCGCCCTTGTGCAAATTACTGACATTTTAAATCTGGCAATAAAGTTTTCTACAACTTATATACATGATGTTAAACTTATATTTTCGTATATCAGAAAAGAATGCTGCTTGAAAAAAATATAAATGATTTACGGCAAAACAATCAACTGACGTCATCGAATTAGCATAACTCGCAAATGCGAAGCTCAAATCACAAAATACCAAAACATCCCACTATTTCTTACTATCCAACTGATGAAGACTGTTGATTTACAGTCGAAACGTCTGAATAAAAAAGCTAAAGTCAGAGACAAAAGTATGTCTTTAATTTAAAATCCCACTATTCACTTCATATGTAATCGATTTTCAAAAGAAAAAAAGTAATTCATGTACACTTTAAGGCGTTCAATTAAAGTAACTGGACCTTGACCAAGTGGGTCACCTTGCCGTTTTGTGTATCATTTTCATGCAGTGCAATGGAAACGAACGACAACGTTAAAGATCCAAGACCAGAGAGCCTAAAGACTGTGTTTGTGTTTTCTATGTTTGGGTTTTTAGCGTTTATGACATATGGCGCGATATTGACCGGCGTCGAGGACATCCTTAGTGGACATACTGTATCAACAAGTAAGTGAGACACGTTTTCACTCAACTACCTCAGTCTTGTAGCGTTTATGACATATGGCGCGATATTGACCGGCGTCGAGGGCATTCTTAGTGGACATACTGTATCAACAAGTAAGTGAGACACGTTTTCACACAGCGGTACCTATAGAACTCAAAACTGGATATATGGATCGGAGTGTTACATAATCGTCGAAGAGTTCAATTGAAAATCATGAATCATAAAAGGAGCGCAAGGCTGTCTGGAAAAAAAATGCAAAGTTGTCACATTTCATTCACGACAGATAAATACAGTATAATACCATATATTATTGTGCATGTAAAATCCAAGAACTATGTCTGGATGATTGTTGATGTTACGAAATTATTTGAGAATTTCAATTACCCTGCAGATTCAACCCGACAGGTTTTATGCAAACAGATGTATACAGCTTTTTCAAAAAAAAGGTTGGTGAAGGTTTGTTGCATCTTGCATGTTGCATCTTGCATACCAAGCCCGAAATGTATTGTGGATCATTTATAGATAATGTCAGCATGCACATACAGACTGGAAGAAAATATTCTGGCTCCATATTGCGAAGACAAAGTTTGGGAAAATTCCCAGAGTCCATATTGCTGTGACCTTTCGCTGACTCCATTCACATCGCCCTTATTGCATTTCAGGCTTGGCCGCAACATATGCAAGATGCAAGATGCAAAATGCAAAATGCAACAAAACCTTCATCAAACTTTTTTAAATAGCTGTATGAACACCGCGTGGTTTGATGATTAACAAAGTGGTTTTGTCTCGATCTGACTTAAAACATGTAACCTACGTAGCTGACTGCAATTTTAGAATTCTTGATGTTACACGAAAACGTCTGCAATACGTACTGTGATTTGATTTGAACTTTCATTTCCACATTTTAATTCAATACGTGGCATAAACAGGATTAATCCCTAGTGTGTCTTTGTACGTAAGCAAACAAACGAGAAAAGACGTTAGAAAAACAATGTGCGCGAGACAATGGAAAACAAAACGTATGAAAGAAAAGAAAGATACAGAGCGCGAACTAAAATATCGAAAGAAACAATAAGATTACTAGTGATTGATTAAAGTAACATAATTATCAGGTAATAATCTGCCACTGTCTCTATTAAAAATAACGTCCTTATTAGAAGCGATGTGCCATGCTTCAAGCCATTTTCGATGATGCCATCGTCCTTCGCACATTGTTTTCTAACGTCTTTTCTCGTTTGTTTGCTTACGTACTTTGTACATTTCTTGTCCTGAAGATGGACGCTTAGTCCGAAAGCTAGACAATACAAATCAATAGGTTGAAGATACGTATAAATGTTAGCAAGGATTAATCTCGTTCATCATGTTTGCATTTTTAGGCATGGCTTGGACATTTGGAGCAATACCAATATGCATTATTCCGCTCATCCTTCCCTACGTGTTTGACCGTCTACCACCTCTATTGTTCGTTCTATTGACCTTCCCTGTTAATATCGCTGGATTGATGTGTCTGCTTATGTCTGGAAAAACAGTTTGGCTTAAATACCTTGCAATTGGTCTTAGTACAGCAGCGGATTCCATAACAGATGTAACAAGTGTGTCATTGACAGCCTACTTTGACAAGATAACGGTGACGGCTTATTGTACTGGCACTGGCATTGCTTGCGTATTTGGCCCAATATATTATATAGGTATAATTGGACTAATGATTTTCCTTCTTCTTCATCTTCCTCATCGTCTGCTTATTATTATTATTGCACTTTTTACATTCACTGGAAGAAACGCGCGCACTTTAAACTTTGGAAATTCGTTACAAATTGCTTAAGGTGACTCCGTTATCATTCTCGGCGCACTCGTCTATGACAAACTTTGGGTCATAACTTCCTCTGCTTTTATGCAATTGCCATAAAACATTGGCAACAATTAGAGCTATCATTCACCTATAATACAATATAATTCGATTGTACTGCAGAACATTTTTTTAGATAATATTAGAACTTGAGTAAAGTCAATGTTTTGGATAAAATTGGATATTGCGAAAAATATGTCCGTTTTTTTTGGATGAAAGTTTTGGAATCACTTTAGATTGACATAATTCATAACCTGAGCAAGTTTTAGCAAAATCGTTGGAGCTAAAGCACGGCCGCATGAAAACAACCACAATTAAGCACGGAAATTAGCTCCAACGATTGCTTTCGCTCCAACGATTTTGCTAAAACTTGGTCAGGTTATGAATTATGTCAATATAAAGTGATTCCAAAACTTTCATCCAAACAAAACGGACAGATTTTTCGCAATATCCAATTTTATCCAAAATATTGAGTTTACTTAAGTTCTAATATTATTTTTTTTAATGTTCTGCAGTGCAATCGAATTATATTGTATTATAGGTGAATGAAAGCTCTAATAGTTGCCAATGTTTTATGACAATTGCATAAAAGCAGAGGAAGTTATGACCCAAAGTTTGTCATAGACGAGTGCGCCGAGAATGATAACGGAGTCACCTTAAATTGTAGAGAGCGCGTCTTTGCCAGTGTTCATGTTAAATAATTATCAATTAGTCAACGAGCGTCCATGCGTACGCCTCGTGCCACTCTTACGCTTCTTAACTGAGAGTTCAGTTATATTTTCTCGTGCGTCTATCACCGAATGGGTGCATGTAATGGAGGCATCTAGAGAGCGTGCAGCCCACAGGCAGCCCAACCATTGTTTCTGAGACTATTTATAATTAATTAAAAATAATATTTGCATGCGCGCGTCTTTTTTTGATGGGTTTCCTTTGGTAGAGCACGCGCGCATGATACGTTTTATATTGGGTTCCTTGTGCATACAAATGTATAATGTTGGGATCCCTGTGTATGTCCTGCGGAACTTCTCTGGTGCACTTTTCCGTGAACCGAAGAGCCGAAGTCCTCGTGCGCTACAGGCCCGTTTTTTTTTGTTGGGGGGGGGGGGGGGGGGGGGGGGGGTATCCCAGGGTGAAGTCGCTGAAGTTTTGAAAAATGGCGGAGAAGTTGATGAAACAAAACATGTTTTTTTCGGTGTAAACGTTTGGATTCTATTCTTGATCCATGGTAAGTTTAGAAGTTCACAATTCATGTCAACTTTAAGTAACTTTAGAAGAAATTCGAATGTTGGAGAATTGCATGTTGTGCTCGACACACGACAGTTTTGTTGAAAAGTAAGCTGAATTAAATATATTTTCTGAAGTATTTTCTTGAGGTTTTAGTAGTTTTTGCTCTAATTGTTCTCTAATAAAAGACATAAAAGGACTTGCCTATACTATGGCAGAAGGGCTGCTTCAGTTATTTTTCATAAATTATGACCGAGCTATTTGACTTGTGAGTTGTGTACAAAAACATTAGGACTCTCTCATCTACGTTATTTTGTACTTTCTTACAGTACTTCATAAAACACAAGCCGGAACGCCAACACAGCATAAACCATCTGAAGCAAAAATATAGACGAACTCAAATTCACTGACATCGAAGGAGTCATGAATGGAGATGGACTCATGAAGCTGCCGTGAACTAAAATATTACAACAGTTGTACAATTTAATTAATTAATTAATTGTTCATTCTTGTCATTGAAATAGCACAACACAATTAGCAAATACTATCATCTGAGAGAAACACAGAGTAATTTTAAATACGGTTCACGGAAGAACGTAAGTAAGCTTATCGCACTCCGATGTTTGTTATTCATTCACAACTTCGTCGATTGTGGTTACAGGCATCAAATTTATTAATTTCATATTTTTAAATACGAAAAAATATCCATAGTATTACTGATCAATATAGTGAATAAATTGCATAGAAAGAACGGCAAAACAGTATGTAAAAATCTAGTAAACTTATTTTAACTGATTGTTGAAATAAATACGTTTCGGTTTGTCACTTTTGTTTATAAGCACTGATAGCAAAAATATGTTGTACAGTACTAAATATTGAGACTATTCAGCATTTATAAAACACAATGCCTCAATTTTAAAGCATTTTAATGAAAAAAATAAAAACACAATACAAATAATTTATAAAAGTCAAAACAGAGAAAACAAATAAAGTATATTGTAGATGTTTTGACTTATGTTTAGTGAAAATATAAATATTAAAACTTGCAAAAAAGAGCACAATTCAGATTTGCCGAGCGCTTGTCGATGTCCTCTCGAAAGTAAAATCCGACTGCTTCACGGAAAAGTGCACCAGACAAGTGCGGCGCACATCGGTCCATGAGGCGCAAAATATCAAAATTAAAAGTTTCTCAGCGTACGTTGAAGTTAGAGGACTGAAACTTATGAAGTGTTTAGAGAATACGGTAAAGCTTAGTTATTCGAAGAAAAATTGAATTTTCACGTCATTTTGACAAAGATTAGGAGCAAAAACGTATTTGTCACGTGACCGAGTTTCATACCTTGTTTCAATATACACATGTGCTGCGGGACGCGCGGGATACACACAGGGAGCCCAACATCATACATTTCTATGCACAGGGAACCCAACATAATACGTATTGCGCGCGCGCGCTCTATAACAGGAAACCCATAAAAAAAGACGCAAATATAATTTTCTTTGATTATTTAGTAGCCTCAAAAGCAATGGTTGGGCTGCCTATGTGCAGCCCATGGGGAAATAGTTCATAGCAATTTTAACCAATGAGCACGCGCGTTATTTCGAACAGCGTGCGCGATCAGACGAGGCCAGTTGGAAGTTGACGAGAGCGTGCAGCCCATGGAGAAATAGTTCATATAACTCTAGCCAATCAGAGCGCACGTTATATCTTTGCTATATATAGCTAATTGCATAATCGTTGTCGGGTTGAAAATCATGAAAACTATGACCAAAAGGAATTCTGGGAAATTAAAACTCTCAAATAACACCGTCAAATCATCGACCTTTTCATCCAGAATTGTAGGATCTTAGTTAATAATAGCTCATATACCTTCAAAACTACGAGAACATTGAATATACACCGCCTATTCCAAAAATCGTTGTCCCCGCCGAAGGCAACAAGCAACCGGAAACTGACGTTTTCGCAAAGGGCATTGGGACTTTCTCCTTATTCATTTATTCATCCGTAGACATTTTAAAAACAACATGCATTTTCAAATGGCCGAATAGTTCCAAATGATCAATGAATGATTGCTATTCAACGCTCAGTAATTAATTAGGAGATTCCCAAAGTCCTTTGCGGTCGTCAGCTTGTTGCTTGTTGTTTTCGGCCCGGACAACGAAATTTGGAATAGGTGTATACAGCTATTTCAAAAAAGGTTGGTGAAGGTTTTGTTGCATCTTGCATGTTGCATGTTGCATACCAAGCCCGAAATGCACTATGGGCGATGTGAATGGAGTCGGCGAAAGGTCGCAACAATATGAAATCTGGGAATGTTCCCAAACTTTGTCTTCGCAATATGAAGCCGGCATATTTTCTTCTGTATGTGCATGCAGACATTGTTTACATATGATCCACAATACATTTCGGGCTTGGTATGCAAGGTGCAAGATGCAACAAAACTGGCACCAACCTTTTTTGGAATAGCTGTATGCATGTAATGTGGCTCATGAACTGATTTCCCATCCATCCTTGCGGTCTCAGCTTCTATGATTTATGATTTTCAACCCGACAACGATTATACAATTAGCTATATATTATAAACTGGAGTTAAACACCAGGCCTAACTCTGGTCAGGAAACGACTGCTCTATCAAAATTATTGAACAATGATAATATGATATTTTCTTCAGCCATGACAAGTTGGTTGCATTTTTCATACAAGATGACTCTCTCTGTTCTAATCATCGCCGCACCTATCATGTTCCTGATATGCTTTTTGATGCTCGAGAATCGACGAGAAAATGCTCGAATGGGTTACCGAACCATCGCCGACGAAGTTCCGGACTCTTCTAAAGACTCCAAGAACCTTCCACACTCTCTTCAGCATCTTACATGTATGGAGAAACTTCGTAAAGCTTTCAAAATTTCACCTAAAATTTTAGAAATATTACTAGGAGTCGTGTCTCAGGATATGGTATTAAGTGGTGTCGCCACTACACTGGCGTTCTCCAACTCTCCCTTCCCCCCAGCAGACCATTACAAGTATTATGTAATGATATCTTTTACTGGGCTGGGAGTTGGACGTTCATATCTTGGAATATTGGACTTCATCAAACCTGGTCTGTCAGACAAGATTCTCGTACGTCACACATGGTTGCTAGTGGTGATATCAGTCTGTCACGTGGTGCTGTTGATTCTTGCTTCCTGGTATAGATTCCTACCTAACGTTTGGATTGTCTTATTGCTTGTCTTTACACTGGGTGTGTTTTCTGAGGCAATATATTCTAACGTCGCCGTGATATTAGGCGAAATCGAGGACCCAAGAGAAAGGGAATTTTGCATGGGTCTAACTTCCTTTGGATTCGCTACGGGTATGTTGGCATCGGCATTGATATCTATTCCAGTTGAGAAGTTGTTACTCAACCACTGCTTAACGGCAACCAATGAAACAGTCACTTGTTTTACACGCGCCATGAAGTTTAACCAAACAACATTTACCTGATTCGTCTCAGTGACGGTCAACGAAGTTCATTAATCGCGTAGTTCATTAATCGCGTAGTTCATTAATCGCGTAGTTCATTAATCGCGTAGTTCATTAATCGCGTAGTTCATTAATCGCATAGTTCATTAATCGCGTAGTTCATTAATCGCGTAGTTCATTAATCGCATAGTTCATTAATCGCGTAGTTCATTAATCGCGTAGTTCATTAATCGCGTAGTTCATTAATCGCGTAGTTCATTAATCGCATAGTTCATTAATCGCGTAGTTCATTAATCGCGTAGTTCATTAATCGCGTAGTTCATTAATCGCGTAGTTCATTAATCGCATAGCATTCAGTGATGATGTGTATGGTTTCAATTTACGATTATTATTATTATAAGCCAATGGATTGCTAAAATCATGCACGTGTAAGAAGTAAGAGAGATGTCAGTTCCCGCCAATTTACCAGTTTACGGTAATTATTTCAATTCACGTGTAAGAATACGATATCTTTACATGACAGAGAGATAACCCTAGCACTATAGGGTACTTATAACTCTATTGTTCGCATATTCCCTGTGGATGATTAGTAACGTGTATGCATGACAGTTGACCGCTGTACATGTTAGCAATAAATGCATAGCTCTAGAAGCTAATGGGAGAGAATAATTAAGCACTTTAACTGAACTCCAATGTAATAAATACCCTAGTTATTAGAGTCACTACCGGCAACTATTTCATTTTTTATATATTAAGTAGTACTCGTATTAAAAACCAGTAATTTTAGTCCAGCTATAATTATTGGCCTGAGATCTGACATCTTTACCCATAGACTTAACAATAGTACTTTTTTGCTGCTAGATTTTTCATATGGACTTGTAAAATACGGAAAAAAATTGCTCAATGCCATTAACGTTGTCCAGCTAAAAAGAGATTTTAAAACACTGCAATAAATGTCACGTGTCTCATTCTATATTCGTTTTGCACGCGTGGAAAGTTAATTTCAAAAGCATAAATCACCTCAGTGTGAGAAAATAATTTTAATAATGCTCGTTTTCACAGGCAGAGGTGATTTATGCTTTTGAAATTAAAATTCCACGCGCGCGAAACGAATATATTATGAGACACCTGACATTTACTGTAGTGTTAATCTCTTTTTCGGCTGGACAACGTTAATGACATTGACTGTATAAGAAGTTCAGCAAGACAATTGTACAAAACAGATTATTTGGAAACATTGAAAAACTCGAGTTACAAATGTGATACTTTCGATAAAAAAATGCTTAAAAAGACCTATTTACAAATATAGCTAAAGCTAGGTTATTTGCTAGAAATATTTACACGATGGCAAATCTGTGTCCCTCCATCTATTAAACACTCGGGGGATAGTCCATTTTAATTTCCCCCATAATTATTTCTACTAACTGTGAACATTATCTTAAAGTGTATATATGGCCAAAAGAAATTATTTTGGAAATCGAGCATTTATGAAGTAAATAATGGGGTGGTGTAGTAGTTTCTTGGATTGGGCTTCACATTTATGAGTTATAGAGGTTTGAAATCTCAATATGCTACTTTGATGACGTGAATTCGGGAATTTGTCGGCATAATTATTTTTTTTTTCAAGTAGTGCTTTTTTTCTGAAATAGGAAAAAAGTTCATAAAACTATTTCTATAAACTATGGAAAGATATCGCAAGTTTATAAATGCCAGTAATTTGCACAAAGGTGTTTTTGTATAATAAATGATGACTGAATTTACGTCATCTGATTTGCATATTGAGAATTAAAACCTCTGTAACTCACAAATGCGAAGCCCAAACCAGGAAACTACTACATGCACCACCCCATTATTTACTTCATAAAGAATCGATTTCCAAAATAAACATTTTGGGCCATATCAGTACACTTTATTAAAACAATCAGTCTGTTCCTGATTGGCACTAGCCTCCGTCCTGCAAAGGATGCTAGATTGGCACCGGCGGCCACAGACAGTCCTCGGCAATTGCAATATCTTCTATGTTAATATTTACAGCCGGCAAGGTCTGTTTTCATGCAATGGCTTCTTGATTTCTTGAGGGCCTTATACGGTGTGTACTCAAAGTCTTGGTGGTAGTTGTTAATGGTAACTCTCAATGGTAACAGTGTCAATTCCATCAATGCTAACTGTCAATTATCATAGCATCGTTGTCAGTTGGATGGCGCCTTGAAAAACATGGAGCCTCTGCTCTGTTCAAGGTCCCGGTGATTGTTATATGAGGGACTCTCATGAATAGTCATGCATGAGGGACATTTAGTCTAAATTTCCCTCATTACTATCCATGAGCGATACTTGACTTAGAGCTTTCGCGAGGGATGTTCGATATTAAATGTCCCTCGTGGAACAATGAAAACCGAGGTGATCATGGTATTATATATTTCATTCATCTATTCCTTGCCTCTTCAGTCAAACAATACTTTTTTTCTAAAACAATGTTTCTCATCAATTAGAATACGATTTTATCGAAAAACTTGAACTGCCGTTTTCGTTGACTTTGCAATATACATTTTCATCACAAATTTTAGCTTTTACAGGTCCAAGTTTACAGTTTATTTATTTCGAAAATGTTGGGTCGACCAGGGCCGTACACAACACAGGGGCCCCCCTAGTAGGGCGAAAAAGATACCAAAATGTACTGAGAACTGTAGTATTTTTATTTATTTTTTGCTGTTATACATACTGCCGGCCCTCCCTTGGATTTTGGGTTATGTACGGTCCTATCGACAGTTTCCTAGAGGCCACACTCTCCTGATATCTAGAGGATTAGGGTAGCAATCGCGAGTAGTAGCGCCAGACGAACGAACTTTTAAAATTATTATTGCAAATAATTTAGAAAATGTCAATAATCTTTTTTAAACAAAATATTTATTCAACTAAAACTTGTGTAATAACTATGCTTAGTCATATACCACGCACCTAGATGGCATGGACCGGTGTTCAGATAGTTACATGTACACAGAATATTAAACGTCTGAAGTAGAACTGAGAAACACATCAATCAATATTTGTCGATTGAATCTTTTGAAACCGAGATCGAAATATTAACTTTCGTATTTTTCAAAACCATTTTTTCAAATAATCTGTACTGAAACAACGAAAACAGATATGAAATTAGAAAACACCATTTTTTAGCCCATTTTAAAGTGTATATGACACGAAATTGTTTCTTTTGAAAATCGATGACATATGAAGTGAATAGTGGGATGGTTCAGTATTTTGTGATTTGAGCTTCGCATTGGCGAGTTATAAAGGATTGAAATCGTGATATGCTAATTCGGTGACGTCAGAGTGGGTTTATTTTTTATTTTTTTTACTCTTATCGGAGTCATGAATCTGCAATCGAGTGGGACTGGGAACGAGACCACGAGACTTATCAACACGCATCTCAACACGACGACCTCTTTCTTCGCAAACCCACAAGAAAGATTACAAAGCACAAACCAATCAGGGGAAGCACCTGAGGCCAAGGGGCAAAAATCTAAATATATTCTCGTCTATATTTAGATTGAAACAAGACGCTCTAGTAGCGTGAAGTCGGGCTATTAACGTTTTTACTGATATACTGTAAAGTTCCGAAAGTTAGCCTCCTCCGCAGGCTAGTCTATAGCTCGGAATACTGAATATTGGTCGGCACAGGCCGGCCATACCAAACGTTATGACAATGACAATGACAGTTGCGTGACGAGGGAGACTGTTTGTCGGTGAGTCATAGATAAACATCTCCAATCAGACGTATTTGGTACGTCTTGAGCATGTTGAGGTTGCATCGGGTCAGATGGTTCTGATAACTTCCATCGTTTGTTTTTGTTTAAGATATTTAAGCTTTAATACAAAGGCTTCAATTATAGCACTATACACGTACTGTTCGCTCTTGTTTATGTTGGTGCCCATGCGTCTCTCATTAAGAACTTCATTTCAGAACGCAATTGCACCAGGGCACGAGTGAACGCTCAATGAGCGTCTTGTTAGTCGGGCTTCCTGTGGAAGACCCGACTCTAAAAATGCAGAGCGGTCGTATTCTTCGTCTTTGGCTTCAAACCGGCAACTGGGTTCTACAGCGCATGCGCCCTGTGCCGGCCGCTCAGATAATTACCGAAGACTCTGATCAACACGAGCCATTCTTCACAAACAAATATTGCTCAAAACAACTCATGTTGATAATGGGGATCAAAGAAAAATGCGAGAAGTTAGAAGATAAATATGCTATCAATATTGCACATACAAGATTGAAATCTAAACGAAGGTCTTCTATTCTTTGCACCGCTGTAATGTAATTGTGTGTTGTGGTAAGCTTATAACACTGATAGATCTTTATTTTGCTGAATTTTGAAATTGTTGTAAGTAAATCACTGATTTGAATGCCCAGAATCGGCTGGAAATATTGCATGATTGTTCGAGTCACATATTGGATCACGCTGGGATGTCTAGTTTATTTATATTTGTATTTGGTATGGATATATTTATGGCACCAAATAATAAATTATTGTCATTGTCATTTCTATGATTCGCTGAGTTTGTGAAATCGATTTTACAAAGAAAGAATGTTCTACCGAGTCATCCATAATCACCGAAGGCTCTAAACAAGTATTGTTTTCAAAATAACCACAATAATTCATAGAGATATGGATTTATCAACCCATTACTAGTACTGCAAAGGGTTTAGAAATCTTCAGAACTTAGAACGAATCGAAGTGAGTTGATGATACACGCATGCAGTGAAGAGAACAGTTGTGAGGTTTTCGGACACCGAGCCGATCGAGGTACCTAAACCCATATTTACACTTCATCCAAACACTGTTTAATCACTCTGCGATGTGAGTTTGTGAAATCGCAGTACTGAAATTGCAAGGAAAGCATAGTGTTCTATCGAGCTCGAGTCATGCAACGACGAGCAACCAAACACTGTTTGATCGCACTATAAGACTATCTATATTTAGTTCAAATAGGCTACATTTCATTTAGAAGCCCGACTTCACGCTAGTAGAGCGTCTAGTTTATTATACAAAAGCGCCATTGTGCAAATTATTATATTGACATTTTTTAATCTGGCAAAAAGTTTTCTACAATGTATATACATGATGTTATTACTCGGGCCCTTCCGAAGGAAGCCCGAGGTTATAAAAAAATGGGCTTTCTTGTATATTTTTTTTCTTCGAATTCTTGGTAGTACACAGAATGCGGAGTATGTGATCGTATCGGTCAGGAATGTCTGTTTCAGGGTTTCGATTGGCTGAAAACGGGGGCGATGATATCCAAACGCCTAATGAAGTAATTCTATGCTCAAAGGGTCAAATAGTTTCCGACTAAAGTTTATTTTATTCCACGTTTGAAAAATTCAGTCCGACAATAAAATGAAACACATTCAGATTCTGAGAGCCGTCACGCCGTGGTTAAAAGGTATCCGACTAGTAAAATGAAACACATTTCTGAGAAGTATAATGATTGAAGTTTATTTTATTCCACGTTTGAAATATTCAGAAGTAGTACGTGTACAGTTATGTCCTTGAGTATTTATAATTAAACTCACGACCAGCGATGTATAACTACATCTATTGACAGAAAGCTATATGTACAGAAGTCATGCAAACAGTCGAGCCAGTCGAGTTATTTTCAGTAACTCACGATGGATGTTTATTTTATTCCACGTTTGAAAAATTCAGTACGATTACAGTTGTGTGATCCTTGTGTGAGTCATACATCTATTACGCGACCTAATTAGTCGGGCTTCCTGTGGAAGACCCGACTCTAAAAATGAGAAGCGTTCTTTGTCGTCGTCGTCTTCGTTGACCTCAAATCCAGCGCATGCGCCCTGTGCCGGCCGCTAAGATAATCACCGAAGGCTCAAACCACATGGCTTATCAAGACGGATCAAGACGAGACAAACCTAAACCTTGTCGAAGGAAGGTTATGTCGTCTTGTTATCGTGAGAAAAAAAACATTTGAACGAAGTATGTCTAATACGCTCATCTCACATACAAACTCACACACCGTTAGCGGTAGACCTACTCTAAAAGATGTGGAGCGTTTTCGGATCAGGTCGTTCCGCGGATTCAATATCATATTTGAAAAAGTCTTAAAGTCAAAATGTTATGAAATATCAAAAGCAAATGAGAAAACTGTGAACACAAACTACGAACAAAATGACAAAACAATGACTATTGACTTAACAACGAACTCTGAAGCTGAAAAGAACTACTCTGATGCAAGAAAAGCAAGAGCAAGACTGATCTTGACCTGAACTTGAACGTCGCCATATTAGATGAAGCGAAAGATGATCGTCCACGAAGCAACAGGAAAAGTACTTATTCAGCACATGTGGCTCTTACAGTCCTCACAGTAAATATCGTCATTCTTTTGTTTTGTTTCATTGTGTTAAATGCGGCCGTTAAATGCTAGTAAAATACGGTTAGATTTTGTTTGTACAATCAGTATTAAGTTATTAGTATTGTAGAAGCGATCGTTATCTCGTCACGTCCGGGATCCTGTGTATGGAATTTCATGTATTCAGTAGAAGACATGGTAAATACTCTTGATGATTGTGATATTCTAGAAAAAGCTATTCTTGTGCTGGGAGATTTGATTATTGTACATATACAATACTTTATGATCATTCTAAACCATAGTGCGTTAATGAATTACCTTGCCTACGTGTTTGATGCATTAGTCTACGGCGCGCGGGCTCTTGCTCGAGCTTTATTGCCATTGACAATATTTCATTGACAATGGATATATGGTCGAGAGCAAATCAGATTCAGTCGAGATTACCGATCGCAGCAACCACTGCTTGCTTTAAGAAGCCCGACTTAACGCTACAAGAGCGTCTAGTTTTAGAACCGCCGCGTAGCGCTATTTAGAACAATTTCCACGCTCAAAACAGGTCAGTGAACGGCAAAAATACAATCGAATTCAAAACGTCATTAGATTTTAGGGATCTATTACAGAAGAAGACGCTCAATGAGCGTAGTCGGGCATTATGACAATGACAGTTGCGTGACGAGGGAGACTATTTGTGTCGGTGAGCATCGATAAAGATCTCCGACTCTTCGAGGTACGTCTGTGGTACGTCTTTAAACGTACTTCAGGTCACTTGAGGTTGCATATTCATGTTCGCCACAAACGAGTCGAATAGTTTCCGAACGCCTATCGAACTAAATCCGAAATAATGATTCGCTCAAACGTGTCAAATAGTTTCCGTGACCGACTTTCCTCTGCGATAACGAAGAAACCAAAGACGTTATCAGAACCGTCTGACCATGAATATGAACCTCATATTCACGTGCTACGGAAGTACGATTCGGAGTTTTTTATCTATGCTCACCGACACATATATACATAGTCTCCCTCGTCACGCAACTGTCAGTCATTGTCAGGTCCCTCCTCACGCAACTGACATTGTCCTTGTCATAATGCTCGAGTGTACGCTCATTGAGCGTCTTTAGTTCAGAAAAGAGTGCTGCTTGGAAAAATATAAAAAAGTTACGGCAAAACCCACTCTGACGTCACCGAATTAGCATATCATGATTTCAACTCGCCAATGCGAAGTTCAAATCACAAAATACTGAAACATCCCACTAATCACTTTATATCGATTTTCAAAAGAAAACATTTCGTGTCATATACACTTTAAAGCCGGTTCGTTACACACGAGCAAGTTTTCTATGACAAGTGTTTCAGCCATTGACAAGTGATATTTATTTGCTCGTCGAGTCTGTAAAGGACCCCGGGAAAGGACATCTGCTCGTCTGTAAAGGAAAATTAAACTTGACAAAATTTCCTTTACAGACGATCAAATAAAACTTGTCAATGCAAAACATGTCATAGAAAACTTGCTCATCTGCAAGGAATAATGCTACAATGATCGTTGCCATTACTGACTTGGCACGATGCACATTTACGGTAGCTATAGTGCTCTCAGTTATTGGGAACAAGCAGGGCTCCTGGAACAAGTCGTCTTGTTGGATACTCCCCTACCCCCACATACAATGTTGCTGGTTATTTGCATAGTGTACTGGTGTGTGGTGACTTTCCCGTGGCCCTCGATGAGCAACAGCTTTGTACTGGGCGAGGGGGGTATCATTTGTACCCAAACTTTAATGACGCGCGTTCTCAATTATCCAATCGTGCCAACCTGCATTTTGGCAACGATTGTAGCTCTCCTTTATCGAGTTTTCGTATAGTACAACTAAGCAACTCGATCTTCAGAAAACACACACCGAAAATGTTCTTCCCTTCAAAAACGTTTGTTTATTCAGCTTGCTGAAAATGTATACTTTTAATATTTACGTGTGAACAACGTACATTTGGTACTATCTTTGGGCATTCGCATCAGTTGACTAACAAAACTAATACAGATATTTTCTGTTTTCTGTTTTAGAATCATCAATTTTTACCACAAGCAGAGTTGGTCAATCCAGTAAACGAGAATGTATGTCAATACCACCCGCACATCCATTCAGTACCACAGACAAACACGCTGGTATCAACATACAAGACAAACACGGTTTATTTAGAGTTACAAGCCTATGTACATTGTGTCTGTAAGGTTTAATTAGTACAATATTCTACAAATAAAGTAAAAAAACACATATATGGGAGGCAGCCTGAGGTTTCAGTAGGTCTTCTTGTGTCCCATGACATCAGTGCTGTTAGCCTGCCTTGAATTACTGCGGATTTTCGAGCGCCGTTATTCAGATTCTGAGCTGTCCACATCTATTGTTTCAGAGTTGTTGTTCTTCTTGAGCGAGGCCAGATAATCTTTGTATAAGACTTTTGAGGGAATAATGTCTGGAATAAAACAGAAATGAGTGAAAATAAATGAAAATTTACACCAGATTTTCCCACAATTCCGGCTTTGTTCCGATTTTTATTCGACAATTCAAGATCGAGAAAGGATAATGTCTACAATCAATAACATGCAATTTTGAATTATTTTCAGTTAATGCAATTGTGCAATTCTGTGTCGATAAATTTATATAAAAGTAGTCTTTGAGAATACCAAGAAAAGCAATGGGTGACCCTGGATGGCAACAAACTCTCTGCATGGAAATAATCTCTCTATATTTGTAATTTTCAAAATAATAACTTTGTTGTCTCTTAACGCGCATAACAAATATAACACTTACTTCAGAAAGCATAGATCGCCTAAAACACACTGAACGCCTAAAACACACAGAACGCCTAGAACGCACAGAACACACAGAACGGAAGAACACACAGAACACATAGAACGCACAGAACACATAGAACTCACAGAACGGAAGAACACACAGAACACATAGAACGCACAGAACGCACAGAACGCACAGAACGGAAGAACACACAGAACACATAGAACGCACAGAACACATAGAACTCACAGAACGGAAGAACACACAGAACACACAGAACACATAGAACGCACAGAACGGAAAAACACACAGAATACATAGAACGCACAGAAAAAAAAAAAAATGTGTCCAATGTGTTCTAGCCCTTGCGCACTAATTGGGGCCGGAACACTGTACTCTCACACACACTACCACCACACATAGAACACATAGAACGCATAGAACTCACAGAACGGAAGAACACACAGAACACATAGAACGCACAGAACACATAGAACTCACAGAACGGAAGAACACACAGAACACATAGAACGCATAAAACGCACAGAACGGAAGAACATACAGAACACATAGAACGCACAGAACACATAGAACTCACAGAACGGAAGAACACACAGAACACATAGAACGCACAGAACGGAAGAACATACAGAACACATAGAACGCACAGAACACATAGAACTCACAGAACGGAAGAACACACAGAACACATAGAACGCATAGAACGCACAGAAAGCACAGAAAGAACATACAGAACACATAGAACGCACAGAACACATAGAACTCACAGAACGGAAGAACACACAGAACACATAGAACGCACAGAACACATAGAACTCACAGAACGGAAAAACACACAGAACACATAGAACGCACAGAAAAAAACAACAATGTGTCCAATGTGTTCTAGCACTTGCGCACTAATTGGGGCCGGAACACTGTACTCTCACACACACTACCACCACACATAGAACACATAGAACGCATAGAACACATAGAACTCACAGAACGGAAGAACACACAGAACACATAGAACGCACAGAACACATAGAACGCACAGAACGGAAGAACACACAGAACACATTGAACGCACAGAACACATAGAACGCACAGAACGGAAGAACACACAGAACACATAGAACGCACAGAACACATAGAACTCACAGAACGGAAGAACACACAGAACACATAGAACGCATAGAACGCACAGAACGGAAGAACATACAGAACACATAGAACGCACAGAACACATAGAACTCACAGAACGGAAGAACACACAGAACACATAGAACGCATAGAATGCACAGAACGGAAGAACATACAGAACACATAGAACGCACAGAACACATAGAACTCACAGAACGGAAGAACACACAGAACACATAGAACGCACAGAACACTTAGAACGAAATAACACACAGAACACATAGAACGCACAGAAAAAAAACCCAATGTGTCCAATGTGTTCTAGCGATTGCGCACTAATTGGGACCAGAACACTGTAGAACACACACACTACCACCACACATAGAACACATAGAACGTATAGAACTCACAGAACGGAAGAACACACAGAACACATAGAACGCACAGAACACATAGAACTCACAGAACGGAAGAACACACAGAACACATAGAACGCACAGAACGGAAGAACACACAGAACACATAGAACGCACAGAACAGAACACAGAGAACACACAGAACGGAAGAACGCACAGAACACATAGAACGCACAGAACGGAAGAACACAGAACAGAACGCACAGAACACATAGAACTCACAGAACGGAAGAACACACAGAACACATAGAACGCATAGAACGCACAGAACGGAAGAACATACAGAACACATAGAACGCACAGAACACATAGAACTCACAGAACGGAAGAACACACAGAACACATAGAACGCATAGAATGCACAGAACGGAAGAACATACAGAACACATAGAACGCACAGAACACATAGAAACTCACAGAACGGAAGAACACACAGAACACATAGAACGCACAGAACACTTAGAACGAAATAACACACAGAACACATAGAACGCACAGAAAAAAACCCCAATGTGTCCAATGTGTTCTAGCGATTGCGCACTAATTGGGACCGGAACACTGTACTCTCACACACACTACCACCACACATAGAACACATAGAACGTATAGAACTCACAGAACGGAAGAACACACAGAACACATAGAACGCACAGAACACATAGAACTCACAGAACGGAAGAACACACAGAACACATAGAACGCACAGAACGCACAGAACGGAAGAACACACAGAACACATAGAACGCACAGAACACATAGAACTCACAGAACGGAAGAACACACAGAACACATAGAACGCACAGAACGGAACGGAAGAACACACAGAACACATAGAACGCACAGAAAAAAAAAAAAACACATGAACGCAATGTGAACTAGCCCTTGCGCACTAATTGGGGCGAACACTGTACTGTCACACACACTACCACCACACATAGAACACATAGAACGCATAGAACACATAGAACGCACACAGAACGGAAGAACACACAGAACACATAGAACGCACAGAACACACAGAACACACAGAACGGAAGAACGGAAGAACACACAGAACACATAGAACGCACAGAACGGAAGAACATACAGAACACATAGAACGCACAGAACACACAGAACACATAGAACTCACAGAACGGAAGAACACACAGAACACATAGAACGCACAGAACGGAAAAACACACAGAACACAAGAACACATAGAACGCACAGAAAAAAACCCAATGTGTCCAATGTGTTCTAGCCCTGCGCACTAATTGGGGCCGGAACACATGTACTCTCACACAACACAAGACCACACACACATAGAACACATAGAACGCATAACACAAGAACACATAGAACTCACAGAACGGAAGAACGCACAGAACACACAACAGAAGAACGCACAGAACACATAGAACGCACAGAACGGAAGACACACAGAACACACAGAACGCACAGAACACACAGAACGCACAGAACGCATAGAACGGAACGAAGAACACATGAACGCACAGAACACATAGAACGCACAGAACGGAAGAACACACAGAACACAGAGAACGCACAGAACACATAGAACTCACAGAACGGAAGAACACACAGAACACATAGAACGCATAGAACGCACAGAACGGAAGAACACACAGAACACACAGAACGCATAGAACACATAGAACACACAGAACTCACAGAACGGAAGAACACAGAACACATAGAACGCATAGAACGCACAGAACGGAAGAACACACAGAACACATAGAACGCACAGAACACATAGAACAGAACACAGAACGACACAAGAACGCACAGAACACACAGAACACACAGAACACACAGAACGCACAGAACGAATAGAACACACAGAACACATAGAACGCACAGAAAAAAAACATAGAACGTCAGAACACTAGAATTGCGCACAGAACATGGGACCGGAACACTGACTCATAGAACACACTACCACCACACATAGAACACATAGAACGTATAGAACTCACAGAACGGAACGAACACACAGAGACACAGAACACATAGAACAGCACGCACAGAACACATAGAACTCACAGAACGGAAGAACACACACAAACATAGAACGCATAGAACACGCACACAGAACACATAGAACGGAAGAACATACACACAGAACACATAGAACGCACAGAACATATAGAACTCACAGAAAAAAGAAAGAACACACAGAACACATAGAACGCACAGAACACATAGAACGCACAGAACACACAGAACGGAAGAACACACAGAACACATAGAACGCACAGAACACATAGAACGCACAGAACGGAAGAACACACAGAACACATAGAACGCACAGAACACATAGAACGCACAGAACGGAAGAACACATAGAACACATAGAACGCACAGAACGCACACAGAACGGATGAACACACAGAACGGAAGAGAACACACAGAACACAAGAACACACAGAACACATAGAACGCACAGAACGGAAGAACACACAGAACACATAGAACGCACAGAACACATAGAACGCACAGAACGGAAGAACACATAGAACACATAGAACGCACAGAACGCAAGAACAACAGAACACAGAACACATAGAACGCACAGAACGCATAGAACATAGAACACACAGAACGCATTGAACGCACAGAACACATAGAACGCACAGAACGGAAGAACACACAGAACACATAGAACGCACAGAAACACATAGAACGACACACATAGAACGCACAGAACGGAAGAACACACAGAACACATAGAACACATAGAACGCACAGAACGGATAGAACGCACAGAACACATAGAACGCATAGAACAGAACACATAGAACGCACAGAACGGAAGAACACACAGAACAACACAGAACGCATAGAACGCATAGAACAGAACGGAAGAACACACAGAACACATAGAACGCACAGAACACATAGAACTCACAGAACGGAAGAACACACAGAACACACATAGAACGCACAGAACACATAGAACGAAGAAACACAAGAACACACAGAACACATAGAACGCACAGAAAACAACCCCAATGTGTCCAACACATAGAACGCGATTGCGCACTAATTGGGACCACAGAACACATGTACTCTCACACACACTACCACCACACATAGAACACATAGAACGTATAGAACTCACAGAACGGAAGAACACACAGAACACATAGAACGCACAGAACACATAGAACTCACAGAACGGAAGAACACACAGAACACATAGAACGCACAGAACGCACAGAACGCACAGAACGGACAGAACACACAGAACACATAGAACAGAACACATAGAACGCACAGAACGGAAGAACGCAAGAACACAGAACACATAGAACGCACAGAACGGAAGAACACACAGAACACATAGAACGCACAGAACACATAGAACGCACAGAACGGAAGAACACACAGACACACAACGCAGAACGCATAGAACGCACAGAACGGAAGAACATACAGAACACATAGAACGCATAGAACGCACAGAACACATAGAACGCACAGAACGGAAGAACACACAGAACACATAGAACGCATAGAACACATAGAACAGAACGGAAGAACATACAGAACACATAGAACGCACAGAACACATAGAACTCAACTCACAGAACGGAAGAACACACAGAACACATAGAACGCACAGAACACATAGAACGACATAACACATAGAACACACAGAAACACATAGAACGCACAGAAAAAAAAACCAATGTGTCCAATGTGTTCTAGCGAACGCACAGAACACTAATTGGGACCACAGAACACTGTACTCTCACACACACTACCACCACACATAGAACACATAGAACGTATAGAACTCACAGAACGGAAGAACACACAGAACACATAGAACGCACAGAACACATAGAACTCACAGAACGGAAGAACACACAGAACACATAGAACGCACAGAACGGAAGAACACACAGAACACATAGAACGCACAGAACACATAGAACTCACAGAACGGAAGAACACACAGAACACATAGAACGCTCAGAACGGAAAAACACACAGAAACACATAGAACGCACAGAAAAAAAAAAAACAAATGTGTCAACGTGTTCTAGCCCTTGAACACTAATTGGGGCACGAACACATAGACTCTCACACACACTAAGACCCACACAGAACACATAGA
Source organism: Actinostola sp. cb2023 (assembly GCA_033675265.1). NCBI lineage: Eukaryota > Metazoa > Cnidaria > Anthozoa > Actiniaria > Actinostolidae > Actinostola > Actinostola sp. cb2023. The sequence continues at coordinate 145,522 of JAUJYZ010001074.1, read as the reverse complement.
ACGCATAGAACACATAGAACTCACAGAACGGAAGAACACACACAACACATAGAACGCACAGAACACATAGAACTCACAGAACGGAAGAACACACAGAACACATAGAACGCACAGAACACATAGAACGGAAGAACACAGAACACATAGAACGCACAGAACACATAGAACGCACAGAACACATAGAACGCATAGAACACACAGAACACATAGAACGCACAGAACACATAGAACGCACAGAACGGAAAAACACACAGAACACATAGAACGCACAGAAAAAAAAACACCATGTGTTCTAGAACCCTTGCGCACTAATTGGGGCGGAACAGAACACATAGAACTCACACAACACATAGAACACACAGAACACATAGAACACACAGAACACATAGAACGCACAGAACACATAGAACTCACAGAACGGAAGAACACACAGAACGCACAGAACGAACACAGAACACATAGAACGCACAGAACGGAAGAACACACAGAACACATAGAACGCACAGAACGCATAGAACTCACAGAACGCATAGAACGCACAGAACGCATAGAACGGAAGAACACATAGAACGCACAGAACACATAGAACGCACAGAACGGAAGAACACACAGAACACATAGAACGCACAGAACACATAGAACTCACAGAACGGAAGAACACACAGAAAACATAGAACGCACAGAACACATAGAACTCACAGAACGGAAGAACACACAGAACACATAGAACGCACAGAACACATAGAACTCACAGAACGGAAGAACACACAGAACACACAGAACGCAAGAACAACACATAGAACACATAGAACGCATAGAACGCACAGAAAACATAGAACGCACAGAACACATAGAACGCACAGAACACATAGAACACACAGAACACATAGAACGCATAGAACACATAGAACGCACAGAACACATAGAACGCACAGAACACATAGCACGCACAGAACACATAGAACGCACAGAACACATAGAACGCACAGAACACATAGAACGCACAGAACACAGAGAACGCATAGAACGCACAGAACGCATAGAACACATAGAACGCACAGAACACATAGAACTCACAGAACGGAAGAACACACAGAACACATAGAACGCACAGAACACATAGAACTCACAGAACGGAAGAACACACAGAACACACAGAACGGAAGAACACACAGAACACATAGAACGCATAGAACGCACAGAAAACTTAGAACGCACAGAACACATAGAACGCACAGAACACATAGAACACACATAACACATAGAATGCATAGAACACATAGCACGCACAGAACACATACAAAATGTAGCACGCACAGAACACATAGAACGCACAGAACACATAGAACGCACAGAACACATAGAACGCACAGAACACAGAGAACGCATAGAACGCACAGAACGCATAGAACACATAGAACGCACAGAACACATAGAACGCACATAACGTAAGAGCAGGTGAAAATCCACTTCGTGGAAATACCGAAAATAAAACAATATTATTCTGATTCGTTTTTATTGTGATTATTATTTATTATTATTAATTGATTATGTATTATTTTTACTATTACTATTATTATATATTATTACTATTATTGAAATGCTTCATCATACATTGTACCTGATAAAAACTGCAAGTTGTCTTCATCATCAACTAATTTGGCTGTGAAGTTTGAAATAACTATTTTAGTGACACAAATAAATGCAAAATGAAGTATGTACAGCAGAACCCCAGCCCTGAGCTTAGCCTGCATAGCTGGAGCAGGGGCGAGAGGGGAAGGGAAAGAGGGGGGGGGGGGAGGCTAGAGGGAACCCTGGGCTTCCCATAAGAGTGGTGGTGGTGCTCAATGGAAATTTTGAAAATAACAAAGAAAAGGTACCAGTAGCTCAAGCCGGCAAGCATTTTTACGTCTAAAGGGATACCAATCCTGAATGAAAATTAGTTTCCTGACAAGTATGTCATAATTTTATTTATGGGAAAATACCCTAAAAGGTACCGGGATATCTGTAACGGTGGTTTTAGGTTTAAACACCCTATAAAGCGATACAAACTACCATTTTAACCCCTAAAAGGGACGACAAGTATCCCCACCACTTTTATCCCTCTGTACATTGTACCTTTTATTATCCCCTCAGTCTGAAAACTAGTCTGACAGTTCTTCACTGAATGATCAGATCAAGTCTTGGCAAAACAACAACTTGTGAGCCAAAGCAGTGAGAATGTTAAAGGATAGTTATTGATTAGTGTTTGTCTCTGACTTTTGATTTTCTAAATACACTGAAGATGTTTCGGCCATTGTAATCAATGGCCTTCATCAGTATTAAAATGAAACGCTGCGATCTTTGAAATACTACATAACGTTTGCAGCGCGCGCTAGATGTCCTTGCCACGCTTATTTCCTAGTCCCATGATGGTCTTGTACACTTCAGAAATTTGTACGTAATTGTTCCCTGCGTTAGTATCTGGGTTCGTGAACCACGCTTCAAGGAAGAGCCTCTGGTGGTAGTTTTTTTCTCTGTCCATAATAGTAATTAAAGTCAAAAGAATGTCCCGTTTCGTTGCTGTGCTGTGCTATTTTTGAGTTAGGGTGGTTATGAGTAATGACTCCTCTGTGCTCCGAAGTTCATGTTCTCATTGATCTACCTGTCTGGCCATAGTATACAAAATCACATTCTGAGCATTTGATTTTGTATACTATGTCAGCTTCACTGTTTGCAACATTGCGATCTTTTGGTCATGGAAAGAGATTGCACAGTTTGGTCAGAGGGCGGTAAGCAACATCCAGGTTGTGTTGTCTCAACACTCTGCTCTCAAAAACTCTCGGCCCCCTTTAACGTAAGGAAGGACAACAATAATTGATCTTTTTTGCTAAAGATAGTATCACACTGTAATAAAATAATTATGTGTGTGTTCTAATAACTATTTCAGTACAAATACACACACTTGTTGGCTGTACAATGAACTCAATATTTCTTCATATCCGCATGCACTTGGATGGCATCACCTGTAGTCTTTAAAAGTTCTTATTTGTTGTACAAGTCAGTGTGTGTTTATTTGTCAATAATCAGGACTCACATTGGACAGTCTCTATACATACTAACACACTTACACAATGCCTTATATGACAGTCTCTATACATACTAACACACTTACACAATGCCTTATATGACAGTCACTATACATACTAACACAACTTACACAATGCCTTATATGACAGTCTCTATACATACTAACACAACTTACACAATGCCTTATATGACAGTCTCTATACATACTAACACACTTACACAATGCCTTATATGACAGTCTCTATACATACTAACACACTTACACAATGCCTTATATGCAGTCTCTATACATACTAACACAACTTACACAATGCCTTATATGACAGTCTCTATACATACTAACACACTTACACAATGCCTTATATGACAGTCACTATACATACTAACACAACTTACACAATGCCTTATATGACAGTCTCTATACATACTAACACAACTTACACAATGCCTTATATGACAGTCTCTATACATACTAACACACTTACACAATGCCTTATATGACAGTCTCTATACATACTAACACACTTACGAATGCCTTATATGGTCTCTATACATACTAACTTACACAATGCCTTTTATGACAGTCTCTATACATACTAACTTGGGAATGCCTTATATTGTTTATACATACTAACACACTTACACAATGCCTTATATCACAGTCGTATACATACTAACACACGTACACAATGCCTTATATGACAGTCTCTATACATACTAACACACTTACACAATGCCTTTATGACAGTCTCTATACATACTAACACAACTTACACATGCCTTATATGACAGTCTCTATAAAGCTACTAACACAACTTACACAATGCCTTATATGACAGTCTCTATACATACTAACTTACACAATGCCTTATATGACAGTCTCTATCGATACATACTAACTTACACAATGCCTTATATGACAGTCTCTATACATACTAACTTACACAATGCCTTATATGACAGTCTCTATACATACTAACACAACTTACACAATGCCTTATATGACAGTCTCTATACATACTAACACAACTTACACAATGCCTTATATGACAGTCTCTATACATACTAACACAACTTACACAATGCCTTATATGACAGTCAATACATACATGGATTTCACAATGCCTTATAACAGTCTCTATACATACAAACACACTTACACAATGCCTTATATGACAGTCACTATACATACTAACACAACTTACACAATGCCTTATATGACAGTCTCTATACATACTAACTTACACAATGCCTTATATGACAGTCTCTATACATAATAACACACTTACACAATGCCTTATATGACAGTCTCTATACATACTAACACAACTTACACAATGCCTTATATGACAGTCTCTATATACATACTAACACAACTTACACAATGCCTTATATGACAGTCTCTATACATACTAACACACTTACACAATGCCTTATATGACAGTCTCTATACATACTAACACAACTTACACAATGCCTTATATGACAGTCTCTATACATACTAACACACTTACACAATGCCTTATATGACAGTCACTATACATACTATACAACACAACTTACACAATGCCTTATATGACAGTCTCTATACATACTAACACAAATTACACAATGCCTTATATGAATGGTCTCTATACATACTAACACACTTACACAATGCCTTATATGACAGTCTGTACTAACACACTTACACAATGCCTTATATGACAGTCTCTATACAACTAACTTACACAATGCCTTATATGACAGTCTCTATACAATACTAACTTACACAATGCCTTATATGACAGTCTCTATACATACTAACACACTTACACAATGCCTTATATGACAGACTCTATACATACTAACACACGTACACAATGCCTTATATGACAGTCTCTATACATACTAACACACTTACACAATGCCTTATATGACAGTCACTATACATACTAACACAACTTACACAATGCCTTATATGACAGTCTCTATACATACTAACACAACTTACACAATGCCTTATATGACAGTCTCTATACATACTAAACACACGCACAATGCAATATGACAGGCTATACATACTAACACACTTACACAATGCCTTATATGACAGTCTCTATACATACTAACTTACACAATGCCTTATATGACAGTCTCTATACATACTAACTTACACAATGCCTTATATGACAGTCTCTATACATAAGCCGCACACCCAATGCCTTATGACAGTCTCTATTTTACTAAACAACACAATGCCTTATATGACAGTCTCTATACATACTAACACAACTTACACAATGCCTTATATGACAGTCTCTATACATACTAACACAACTTACACAATGCCTTATATGACAGTCACTACTATACATACATACTAACACAACTTACACAATGCCTTATATGACAGTCTCTATACATACTAACACACTTACACAATGCCTTATATGACAGTCACTATACATACTAACACAACTTACACAATGCCTTATATGACAGTCTCTATACATACTAACTTACACAATGCCTTATATGACAGTCTCTATACATAATAACACACTTACACAATGCCTTATATGACAGTCTCTATACATACTAACACAACTTACACAATGCCTTATATGACAGTCTCTATATACATACTAACACAACTTACACAATGCCTTATATGACAGTCTCTATACATACTAACACAACTTACACAATGCCTTATATGACAGTCTCTATACATACTAACACACTTACACAATGCCTTATATGACAGTCTCTATACATACTAACACACTTACACAATGCCTTATATGACAGTCTCTCATACATACTAACACAACTTACACAATGCCTTATATGACAGTCTCTATACATACTAAATTACTTACACAATGCCTTATATGACAGAAGTTTCATACTGCTATCTTTATTCAGGGCAGCTTGTGTTAACGAATGGACAAAGAGCTCCTGGACAACAAGAACAGAATATAATAAACAACAAGCATGGTTTGATCATGTGTTCCATGAGATCACGTTCCAAGAAACAATGTGCTTGCATTACAACTTGGAGCGAGATCCTCATGTCAAAATAAAACCTACAATTGTAGATGCATATATATACATGTACAGCCTCATCGAGGGGGGAGGGGGTGGGGGTAGACATTTTCAGGTGGATTTTTGGGGGAGTACAATTTGGGAAGGATATTTTGTTTTTATATTACAAATACCGTATTCACCGGCATATACATGTAAGCCGCACTTGCAGATAAGCCGCACCCCGAGTTTGGCAAAGTAAATTTTGGAAAAAAAGTTTTTTGAATACAATTAATAGAAATCACATGTTAAGCGAAATCTTGAGAAAGCTACATGTACATTACATGCTTTGCGTTATCGGACGTACATGTACAGTACCGATCGAAACTAACCTCAAATGCAAGGTTAACATATGTTAACGCAAATGGAGTTAACGCAAAACAAACGCAAAGCAAACCCTGCCAATGTTTGCATTTGTTTAGCGTTTACTAAATGAACGCAAAGCAAACCCAAAGTAAACTCTCATGGATTTCATGTTCGAAAGCATTCAAACATCGTTATTTAATACAAATTCAGTACTTCAAGTTTACCGTAAATGTACAAAATAATGCACACACAAAATCAAACACGCTTCAGCAAACTGAAAGCGAGCAAAATAAGCCTAAACTAAAAGCGATTTCTGTGTCGAAATCTCATTGCCAAAGGACATGAAATCGAAGACATTTTAGATAAAGATGACGATGTTTTCGCGAAGAATGAAAGGAACACAACCAGACTAGACATCGACTAGACACTTGGACGCGAGATCTGTCACGTTGCATCACACAAAGAAACCGCTAATCAGATGACAAGGGAGTAATGGCAGATCGTAGCGAATGGCTTTGCAAACTTTACTCTTCAATGTCCGAAAAGTTAAATGTACATGTACCAATCGAAGATCAAGAAAATATTTACCTTATTGAGAAATTGCAATCTAATCCGTCCAAATATGTCCAAATATGACAATTCAGAACCAGAAATCTTTGTTTTAAATAGTTTCCTTTGTAATTCACATATTCATTTACGTTCGTTCGACCTTCGGCTTGGGTTTGTTTACTTTGTACTTCTCAAACGCGTGTTTGTTCTGCGTTAACTCCAAACAAACGCAAAGCAAACCCTGGCAAACAATCAATGATGTACGTACTCTTTTATACTTTTATGTTAATTATATGTAAATTTCTGGGACCAATTCCAGATGTTCTCCAAGATAAGCCGCACCCCCAACTTTGGATCGCGATTTTCGGAAAAAAAGTGCGGCTTATACGCCGGTGAATACGGTACTGTACTTTATTTTTAATGGAAAAAATGTGGCTTTTTTACTATGGAGGTAGATCAATGACAAAATTCAATAAGCGAAAGTGTATCAAATCAATAAGCCGATTCAGAGTCCTTGTCAAGTAGCCAGGCCTTCGTGTACCACATCTAGCCCATTTAGAGTTTCATCCAATGGGTTCCTGCTTCCAATGCGTCTGCATAATTCGGGTTTCAATTATCATCTGATTACTTTGGGCATTTTGATCATCAGATTTGACAACTAATTCTCCTTTAAAATTCAAAGATTCTCGAGGAGAATTTATATTTTGATCAGAGATCACTTATGTTGTTCTAGCAGGGAGCCCTTCAATTGATTTGATACAATTTCACTTATTGAATTTTCTACCTAGTCCATATTTTACTTCCAAGGGTTCCTGTGAGAGCAATAGTATAGATAGTATTTTTAATTTACAATACAATACAATACAATACAATACAATACAATACATTATCCTAGATACATATTACAAAATGTACATCACAGCCAATCAGAACTCACCATTTTCTATGAAATACAAATACAACACATTATAAAATAACTATGATATAACACGTGCTCTGATTGGCCAAAGGACGCATATTCCACATACTTTATGAGAGCACGCAGTGCTCACTCGCACGCAGATATTCAAACATTCTTGTAATGAACAAAATCGAAAACTTGCCTAAAAATCGTAATTGTATTTTATAAAAGAAAAGAAAAACTTGTCCGCTGTTCTATGTGAAGATTTATAGCACTTGGGGACTGATCAGAACACTCAAGAAGTGTTGAGAAGCACTCCACTACGTGTCGTGCTTCTCCTAACACTTCTCTCATGTTCTGATCAGTCCCCACGTACTATAAATCTGCACATAGCATGCATACTCATTTTCTATTTCTTCAATACAATACAACAACTTCATTTAAAGATGGTAAACACATGACAGATACATATGACAGATATATTTCTTGTTATATGCATTTATTGGTCTAACTTGTTTTTTGACAGATTGATGAAAACATTAATAATTTATTGTTTGTGTTCAAATCGTGATAACTCGAGAAATACATGCACACAAAATAGTTTCAGATGGTACAAATTAAATACAAGTTGTAGATAAAAGCAATTCCATATTCCCCCTTTGACGTAGCGATACCACTACTACTAACTATACTACCACTAAAAGCATCGAGACTCCCGTTAGGTGTATTTTAAGAAATATATATTATTATATTATTACTACTACCAGAATCCTTTTCGAATTCTTATTCTTATTCAAATGTTTTAACTCCTATGAGAGTACCAAGGTATGGTGTGAATTAGAATAACAAAAGAAGCTACGAAAAGGATTCTGGTAGTAGTGGTATCACTACGTCATAAGGGGAAAGGTGAACTTGACAGTTAGTGTCCAGTTAATATTTTGATTTGTTCAGACAAAACAATTTGATACATCTGTGATATTACTGTGACATGATGACAACAGATGATTCAAATATACATACATGTATGGTTCAACATCATTGCTACTTTAAAAACCAGATGTTACCAATGGATGAGAATCGATAATCGGAAAACCAATCGATAATCGATAAGTTATCAGTTGTTCATCGATAGTAAGCTCAACTGCCCGGTGTACGCAATCGATGAAAATCGATGATCGGAAAACCAATCGAACAATCGATATCAATTGATGACAAATATGATGACAATCGATTGATATCAATTGGTTTTGGGCAATCGATCACCAATCGATAGTCACACAAGAAAAATGACAATCGATGAAAATCGATCATCGATCATCGATCGATTGTTATCAGGTTCAGTACAAGATTTCGTGACGTAGTCCTATCGACCTCTGTACGTTGCCGCTAAAATGTTGTCTATATAGAAAGCAGCTGGGAAAGTCACAAAGTCAGTCTAAAAGTGCGATCGATGCATCGTGAAGGATTATCAATGTTGTCTTTCGATCAATCATAAGGCAATCGATAACAATCGATCAAAGGTCACAGATTTTTGCTTCATCGATTGGCCATCGATTATCGATTTCATCGATTGCTGGTACACCGGGTTAACTGATATCAATTGACATTGGCTGTGTTCACACTGGGACTTTTCGATCTAGAATCAAGACGTTAAATGTTTACATAGCAATTAATGGTTAGAGTAAAGCGTTCACACACGCGATAAGTTACCGAGCTGAGCTGTCACATTGCTGTCGTCACTCCTATCATTGTCTGGAATTCAATCGCGCGTCAAGTTGAAAAAATGGCTGAAGACGTAGCGAAAGCCAAATACTTGAAGCTAAACGATATTATCATTCGCCATGAATTACTCGCTAGAATCTTCAACAAGAGACAAGAAGAACTCGGTACCATTAGCGCCAAATTCACACGCTTAATTAATTCAATTAAGCTTAACTCAAGAACTCATTTGATTGGTTGCTTTTGTTGTGGTACGGCTACAACCCTAGTTCGGAACTGGGGTCGAAACGTCTAAGTAAACATTGGCTTTTTCTTTGAAGTTTAGCTATTTGCCGGCAATAGTTCGTGGTATTCAACTTTGTGTGTGAACGCTTAAGCAAACATGACCGGCTTTAATCGAGAAGAAAGTCCCAGTGTGAACGCAGCCATTGATTATTTAATTCATAATCAGCGCCTATATTAATACACCTTGAGTACCCCCTGAACCCAGCACCTCTCCGTTACTACTGCACCTGAGTACCCCCCCCAGCACCTCTCCGTTACTACTGCACCTGTACCCCCTGAACCCAGCACCTCTCTTTTGCACCTGAGTACCCCCTGAAAACACCTCTCCGTTTACTAATTAAATTTTCCCCAAAACACCAATTAAATTTTCAACTTCAATTCACACACGGCTCAAACATCGACTTACCGTTGCTCTTGTAATCAAGAAAACTGAATCCTGACTCAAATTTACTAAATCTGGAGAGCTTTTCATAATCGTCTTAATCTTAGACAAAGATATTTGAGTGAGTTTGCCTTCTTTCTCGGTAGGACTTGTTGGTTCGTCCGCCATCTTGAAAACTCTCGTGAGCCGGCGATATTTTCAATCAGCGGCTTACAATTTGCCTCGTTTTCGAGACTTTTGTCCGTGAAGCCTGGGAATTAATGAAGTACATTTGAATTTTATTCTCTATTTTTGTCATAACTGATTCATTGAGTGCATTAAGAGCCTCTAGGAAGTTTTACTGAAGCATTAAATGTCTTCAAAAGCATTCAAAGTGGATGAAAGTGGAGAAACGTCCCTTGAAAAGCAATGTGTCAATAAAGAATTTGCTCAAGACTCTAGTGAACAAGAACAAGAGGCCAGGACAAAGCTGAGGGAGAGATTTTTACGCTCTATCCAGTCCATATACAATAAGTCTGCATACTTTCATCTACAAGAGAGGACGAATGTGTCTGCAGTGTTCAGGGCAACTGACATCAACGTGGAGAACTTTATTGTGTCTGATTTAAAGACACCTATTGGTCCTTTACCAGAGGCAATGCTGAGGTCATCAGATGTGCTGAGTTTTAGTGTGACTGTGGACGACCCAAAGAATGAACCACCATCTGCTGACTAGTCTCAAAATAGAACTATATGTCATATTTAATTAGTATTTTATATAATATTACTGGAGTGCAAACAAAAGTGCAATTTAGAAAAGCTTGAAAACTAAATAACTAATTAATACTAAATTGCACTAATGAAACAATAGAAAACAATAGAAATACCTCTTATTTAGTACTATTTCAAGTTAGTACTATTTCACGCTTTTCAAAATTGCACTCTATATCTGTGAAACAGTACTAACCAATTGAAATGAAAAATTGAAATGAAACAATAGAAAACAATAGAGATAACACTATTTGGTACTACATTCAGTAATAGTACTAAATAGTGCTAAATTATGCTAAGTCTGTTGTTTTCTATTGTTTAATTAGTGCTATTTAATACTAAATAGTACAAAGTATTGCATGCTTTTAGTGTTTGTACTCTACGACGTATTGGAATGCAGGGGCCATGGGCGGATCCAGGGGAGGGGGTGGATTGGGTGGCTAGCCACCCCCCTCTTTTTGTAAGTGTTCTAACACTCCCCCTCATGTTTCGCGTTATTACACGGATTAGGAGAAACCCGGTTGTTCAGATGTTATATAAACAGGGAATACCCTGTTTGAATAAAGGTTTTCATTCATTCAACCGCTGTTGTGTGAACTTGCTTATTATAATAAAATTGTCCCTTGAATTTGACAATTCTTTTCAGCTCTCACAGCGATCATATAGAAACCACACTAGTGATCGCAGCTGAACACATTTTGGACGCGTATCCTAGCCTGAGCGATTGTAGCGATATGATGGAAATAAAACCAGCCTTGGTCAGAGCAGAGCACGATTCATAATTAAGGACTTTCGCTAATTAAAGGATTGTCTGAATCGATTCATCCATCGAAATTCTCCAGTGTTATACTATTTTCAATATGCATTTGTTTGCTGAGACAGTGTAGGAAGTAATTAGCGATACGCGTAAATCACAAATAACTCTTGGAGAACGCTGGAAATAGCATTTCCGAGCCTCTGGATTTCAGAATTTTCTGGGGGGGCATGCCCCCAAACCCCCCTAGCGCCTCACGCCTACGGCGCTCGCTATGCGTCTCCCCCACCGATTGGCCTCTGCTACGGCCCTGGTTCACATTTGTGTAGCAGCAAAAAACACTAGTTACGCTCCTGGCGTCAATCAGCACCTGGCCTGTACAATTATAATCAGTCGACTCTGATGGAGAATATATGATGGCGAATATATACCTTGAAAGAGCTTTATGATTATCCACCCCCCTTTGTAAAATTCTGGATCCACCACTGGGGGCGTAGCCAGGATTTTCCATTGGGGGGGTCACACTCCATATCATTCACCACCAAATCCCCTCCCCTCCTCAAACATATAAATTTAAAGAGTAGACCCAGAGGAAGGGGGGTCACAGGCACCCTGTGACCTCCCCCTGCCTACGCCCCTGGAATGTAAAGCGTTGTTGAACTTTTGGAATTGACGCTACATTGTACATGTATATAAAATATTATTTATTATTATTATTATATTATTCTGAAAACAGGTGTATTTTTGAGTGTCATCAAGCAACATTGCTATGTGTTTGTTAAGTACTTTTATTGCCATACAGGACACGTTGGACCTAATTGATACAAACTCTAAACCTAGACAGTAAACTAAACTCTGAACCTTGGTTTGAAAATATATCAAACACTTGAAAGAGTTCATCCAATATATAGGCGACTTGCATGATGATGTTGTTTTACTACAAGTACCAGAATGCTTTGGGAATTCTTTCTTATTCAGATTGTTATTCCCTCATGGGAATAGCAAGACAATTGGTGCTAATTATCTAACAAAAGAAAATGGGCAAAGCATTCTGGTACTTGTAGTATATGACGCCATCATGCAAGTCACCTATTTCAAAAAAAATGGTTGCATCTCATTTTTTCAACCCACTTTTTCGGTGTTTTGAAATTGGAGGAAGAACTCTTTCTCGTTTGATATACTGTCAGTATTATGTGAAATTATACATTAGTCTAGTCACATTTTTTTGTATTCATTTGACTAAGTATTTGGTTGTCCAAGAGTGCACAAAGACAAATCAGACAATATTTGAGCACAACTTGTTTACTAGTTGTTTCATTTCCTTTTTGGATACTTCCAACCAACAACTGGTTCATTATTAGCACTTGAGAAAGTGAAAACACACAAAAATAAATTAACAATGCTTCACATAAATTAATGATTTGCAGTCTGTGCAACCTTGAAGTATTACCTACTTTTCCCTGGGTCAATGCTTCTTGACATTTACACATCGTTGTGTACTACAAATGTAACAAGACCAATAATTAGCCATTTCGGAGTTGATGTTCAAAAGGAATTGTGGGGCTGTTTAGGGGACGTAATTGCTGTCTATTTAACTGTAAAACACCAGGAAATGACTGGGAAACAATTATTGTGTGCTTTGGTGTACATGTATCGCTATTCAAACTTGTCGCCGTATTGAACATAAGGCATCCCGCAACTCCGATTAATGGCTAATAGCTTTCTTTATTATTCATGCAAATTATATTCCCATTTCTGATTGATCAAAGTTAATAATTGTTTCATAACAAGCTAAGGTGGACCAAATTTGGCAGATTTACATCAATCCAATCAGTTGTCCAATAACTTTTTACTGAATAGGCGGTCGATTCATGTCTCTTTTAGAGCTAGTTGCTTGTAAAGACACCACCTTCATGTTAGCTTGGATCATAAGAAAGTGACAATATTTTGAATGCAAAACAAAACAATATTATTATTAATTTCAAGACAAGAGTTTAGACATGTTTCGACGTTACAAACGTCATCTTCAGTAAGACTAGTGACACTGGTTTATTATTATTTATATTAATATTATTATTGAATTTTGCTATGAAAAAATATACAGACCCAGGTGGGTGTTACATTGTATCTGCTTGGCCTTTGGCTTCAGCAGAGATACATTTTTGTAACACCCACCTTGGTCTGCATTAAATCTCCATGCCATCCAATAATGTCTACTATAACAACTGTCAGTATACAATATTAACAAGATACAGTGCATACATAATAATAATAATAATACAAAAAAGTAACAGCAACAATAACAGGGTACTATACATCATTATTTCAATTGAAGTGAAAATCAAGGTTTGTTAAGAAGAACCATCTGCATGAAGTCTTCATAGTTGACAGTAATACTGCCGTTCATTGACGTGTCGCGGGCTTTAAATGCATCTGTGAGTGATCTAAGCATGACGCAACATTGGATAAAGTCATCAAACTTCAGGCTTCTACGAGCTCGAACATCAAACCTTAAATTAAAGAACATTAAAAATTATTGTTAAATAATCCATTATCCACTCAACATTTAATAATGGAGTATACAGTCAACTCTCTCTTGGTAGACACCTCTAAAGGCTGATTTACATGGTACAACTTTTGCCTACAACCATACATGTACAACTTGCTCACTCCATGTTTACAACACGAGTTGTGTCATCTAAATCAATCCTACCACTTACTTAAGACTTCTAAGTCATGACTTGTCTGAGCAAGTTGCGTGCGGCAGTTGTAAGCAAAAGTTGTACGTAATCAGCCTCGAGGCGGACAACTTTATATGACCCCTACTACACACTGCTTTACTACAAATTCACTCTCTCTAAAGGCAGACACCTGCATAAGCAAGACAGCAAAGTTGGTCCTGGTGGTGCCTGGCTTAGAGATACATGTAGCTATCTACAGGTATATTGTATATAAAAATTAATGCATAATATTGCAGCTACAACAAATACTGTAGCCTTACAGTTTGAAAATGAATCGTGAAAATGATCACGTGCCGGCAGCCATGACAGGGGGCAGGATAAAGGAATACCTTTCTCCTAAGAAATTGAATTCTTTCTCATGTAAAATGATTTTATTGTTCCTGCCCCATGTCATGGCTGTCGGCACGTGATCATGCAAACCCATAATAGGAAGCGTACAATTTGTAAACAATACTAATTAAACCTACTTCATAATAATGAGTTGAATAAAACAATACTAATTCAACCTACTTCATAATAATGAGTTGAATAAAACAATACTAATTCAACCTACTTCATAATAATGAGTTGAATAAAACAATACTAATTAAACCTACTTCATAATAATGAGTTGAATAAAACAATACTAATTAAACCTACTTCATAATAATGAGTTGAATAAAACAATACTAATTCAACCTACTTCATAATAATGAGTTGAATAAAACAATACTAATTCAACCTACTTCATAATAATGAGTTGAATAAAACAATACTAATTAAACCTACTTCATAATAATGAGTTGAATAAAACAATACTAATTAAACCTACTTCATAATAATGAGTTGAATAAAACTTGTTGATACGTTAAATCCCATTTGAACGAGTGCTGTGTGAAGCTCATGTGATTCAATCTGACCAGACTTGTCTTGGTCATATCGATCAAACACGCCTTTCCATTGCTGTATATACTGCCATAGTTGCTGGAATTCCTGGAAATTGATGGTACCAGACTGGTCTCTGTCAAAAATACCTGTAAAAGGACAAAACAAAATGTAGGTGAACATGCTAAAATGAACATCTATATTTACCCAATACATGTATATTGTACTTGCCAATACACTTATGACTTGAATGCTTTGTCCATTTTTTTTGTTAGATAATTAGCACCAATTGTCTTACTATTCTCATGAGGGAATAAAACTCTGAATAAGAAAGAAAGTTCCCTTTTGATTTCATCCATTTCATTCAAAACTTTTTCTTCAAATCCATTCAGTTGCCAAACTTGGGACGTGGTTTCTCTGCAGGTGGTTCCAATTTGATAGTATAAATTACTGTCATGACGTCACATGGGTCGTTACATTATACACTATTATTATATGGTAAAATGGCGCGATCTGATTAGTAAAGTAAGTAAAAGCCATATATTTAATGTCTGTAACCCCTTCAGTCGAAACTGTTCTCCCAGAAGCAAGACGGTGCGCCCTTTTACCCCCTCCCTCCATCAGTGCTCCGTTTAGAGGGAAGTCGAAACAAGGATGTGAGGTCATGAAGAATCGAACCGGGTACCTCTCGCTTAGAAGGCTGTGCACTAACCAACTAAGCCATCCTTGATTGGTTGTTTAGCAGGCAATATTCTGTGGTAATTCCCGTGGGCGATTACGTAATTCCCATGGGCGATTACGGATTTTGTGTCACGACAAAAATAGCCTTTAATTCCTCGATTAAAAATGCCATAATTATAATAAACAACTTAATAACCTCACTTGCTCGATTAGTGTACAGGAAAATATCAACCTCAGTCTTTTTGTGTACGAACCTCGCCTACGGATCGGTCAACTGTACTGTCAAGACCTCAGTCTGATATTTTCCTGTACTGACCTCGTACTCAGTTATTAAGTACATGTACCGGTAGTTAATAATAACAAACGTGGACTCACCAATCATTAAACGACAAGTCTCGGCATTAAAATGCGACCAATTTCCATTGATCAGAGCTTGCTGTAGTTCATCACTGGTTATTTGTCCTGATCTATCACGATCACATGTCATAAACCAGTTCCACAAGGTGGTGTCAGCACCAGGGGGGACACCTCCATATGATGCAGGGGGGTAGCCCTGTTGTTGAGGGTATCCTGGGGCACCACCTGGGGCACCACCTGGGGCACCACCTGGGGCACCACCATAACCTAAAATAATATAACAATAAATAATGACGGTCAATAAATAAAGCTTTATTATTAACTTAAAATATATTCTTCTTTATTGGCGAAGTTCCCCAGATAATCTTTCATAACAAGCTAACCAACCAAACCAACCAAATTCGGAAGATTTAAATACATTAGAAAAGGCCTAGTGAGTTATATAGCAGGTATAGTAAGAAAAGGCCTAGTGAGTTATATAGCAGGTATAGTAAGCTTATGATTCTATAAAAGTAAGGACAACATTTTTTAGTTTGTAAGATCTGTCGAAACATGTGGGGCTTTCTCAGTATATCACCGTCCTGAATCCCTGAAAATTTGAATAACAATAGTTCATATTGTTGTATGCCTCGTTCTACAAAGAGTTCTTGATTTGAATAACAAAGGTTTTTCAGGATAGTGATATACTGAGAAAGAGCCAAACATGTCTTACAAACTAAACAATGTTGTCCTTACTTTAAAGAATCATACAACTAATTAAAATGAATGAATGAAACCATTATTTAAGCACAAAATTATCAACAGCTTTAGAAACTGGTTTACATGATAGTTGTGAGAATATTTGTATAAAAATCAATGTACAGTATATGAAGTATACATAAAACATATAATAATAAAGATAATAATAATAGGTAAGGCCAATGTCAGCTAGATAAGGAGCAGGTCAAGTGTTTCTTAAATAGACTAAGCTCCTTATGGTTTCTTAGAAATTGGGGGAGGCTATTCCAAAGTGTAGCACCTCTATAAGACTATAGCAAAGGCTCTCTTCCCATCTTCTGTGTAATTAAATCTGGGGACAAAGAGTCTTGAAGCAGAGTTCCTTAGATTATGATTGGTTGTTTCAGAGACTTTGTCAAACATAAAATAACCTAGAACAGATCTATTTTCGAAGTCAAACCTATAATACATAAGCTTAATAAAATGGATAAATGTGTGTTAATCCTACTAGACAATAGATGACTTGTACATGAAGCTTGTACATGTACAGACACAGTCTTCGCATTACGCTACACCGCAGTCATTGAGTGAGACTTGAAGGTAAAGGACACTACGACTATCTAGTGGTATATTAATGCTGTCAGACTACCTGCAGGCTGGTATCCATAGCCTTGTTGTTGTCCATATCCTCCTGGATAACCCGCCATCTTGTTTATATACCCAAAATGCATTGCACGACACAGGTATCCCACTCATGAATTGTTTTCATCATCTAGAAATGTAAATGTTTTCAAATATTTACCCGGAGTTTTGCAATAGTTTTTTGCAGTAGTTTAGCAGTATTCAGTGTATTCTTTAATGTTCAAGGTTAGTGAAAGTTCTATTTTACAAGAAGTAGTACTGAGGATTTTTACATCGCTAACAAGTAGGAAAACTCGTGTAATTTTGCCCGAAAGCAAAGAGATGTAAACAATGTTCACACGAAAATGAATGAGAAAAAGGCCGTCGTTTTATAGAGGAAAAAACAATTAACGTTCTCAAATCAAACTGAGACGACATTCCAGAAAAGCATCTACGTTCATACGAAACTATTTATTCACTACAGATTACACTGTGTAATGAAAAATACCTATGAAATTCGATGAAACTTTATTTTTGCGAGACCAGTCATGCAGTCGTAAAAAAAGACGTTTTAGACTAATTATTGAGTCTCAGCTTACACTGTAAGTACGAATGCTGATCAAAAACAATTTGACTGTGTTTATCAGAGTATATGCCCAGAAGAAAATGTATTAACTATAACAGCATTGTTTAGTTCATTTAGAATTTGTGATAGTGTAACTTGAAAATAAATAAATAAGCAAAGTTTAATAAATAAATGAACAAATGACAATCAACTAAAAGGAAGAGATCAAGAATTACAAGTGATAAAAAATAAGAGTATAAATAATATAATGAAGTCCTTGTATCCCAATTCATCAATAAAATCAACAACAGGCTGTCATTTATTACATGTTCCAAATTACAACAATTTATTGGACTGCGTCAACCTAAAGGGACCTCATGACTTTTCATAATTTTAGTGTTTGTTTTTAACCATTTGAGCTAATTTTTCAATATTTTCTGCTCATTTCACTTTCTTACTAACCAGAGATTGACAGTGTTTTGGTCTGCAAGCTATGGTGTCTCATATGAGGAGTTTGCAGCTTTTCATGTGGGTATGGTCATACACACCGCTACATTTTGCCATTCACAAGGTACTTTTGTATCATGCAGCCCATTAATATTTAAGGAATGGTCGGACAATGCTTAGTGTGCGTCCATCGAGTTATGAAGCACGCAGGAATTTGGGAGAGCACGAGAGAAGCATAAGAGTTGCTCGAGGCGTAGCGAGCGCGTGCTATGGCGATGACGTGAGCATGTCTGACATGTAGCCGTAGTGTATGTCCGTGAGCTTACAGACACATGCTAACCAACCAATCAGAGTGTGCGTTATATCATACCTATGTTATAAACAGTATGATGATAAAAAATATCAATTCAAAACAAAATACAACTAATAATTGTACTAAAATTCAACTAATATATAATGTACTAATGAGAATTTGCAGGTTAACTACATGTAGCTAGTTTGGACTAAATGAGTGTACATAAATTAAAACAAGAGTATAAAATGAAAATTGAATACTATGTAATATTATAAACACCACAATATGGATAAATAGCTATTTATTAAGTTATGAATTAAATGTCAGTAAAAATGAGAATAATAGTGAGCAGCACAAGTGCATTTTGTTCAGTGACAAATCTATACATCAGTCATGTCATGTCCTTTTTAATGGTCTTGACTGTCTTTCAGTGAACTGGCATGCACAGCCTAAGAACAGGAATGTATAGTATTTATCCAGCTACTTTATATACCTAAAAGGAAAATTGATAAACAATCAAATTATGATAAACTGACAATAACAATCACAATACAATAACAATTAATGACTATAATAATTTACTCATCTATAATTTACTATAATAAAATTATATTATAAAGCTTGATAATGAAAATAATAATGAAATCCCCTATCAATTGTAATTACAGTGACAGTGACAATCAAAAGATTGGTATTTTTCCAACTACATTCATTCCTATTTATATTTCAGGTTTTTTTACTCCATTGTTGGAGATTTCTACAATTTCTACATGCACCTAAATAATTGCATTATCTTCAGACATGAATGTAAAATGGAATTATTATAGTACAGTATGTGGTTCTAATTGTGAACAGTTCTAATTGTGAACACTGTTCAGTTAATGTGTACCCTGGTTACCAGAAGCTATCATTTTTTCTCTCTCGAGCCGTAGGCACTCTCGTAGAGTTTAGAGAGAGAGATAAAATAATAGTCTCTGCTACCCAGGGTACACATTAACTGAACAGTGTTCACAATTAGAACTGTTCACAATTAGAACCACATAATGTAGCCTGCGTAGCTTGGCGGTTTTTAGGAGGGGGAGTGGGAGTGGGAGGGGGGAGGGACAAAACCGCCAAGCTACGCAGGCTATTATTACAGAGAAACTCAAGTAACTCTATTGACTATACAGGACATAATTATTGACATTTTGGATTGGTATTGATGTTTGAATACATTGTAATCAGTACAAAAGAAATCAGACTCTATTGTGTATGGGACAAATTCGAAAATATTAGTGATTTATATTGATGTTTGAAAGCTCCAACAGTTGGAGCCTTCTTTATTTCATTGTAAAGTAAGTTCCAGTCACTAGTGGCCATAGATTTGAAGGATCTCTTGACAGAATTATACTTTGTAGTGCTGTCGAACAACTTACTGTTGAATATGGATTGTTATGAAAACAATACAAAAACAACATAAATTAACTTCTCATATCTCAAAAAGTAGAGGGGAGCCATGGGGAGCCATCACATCAATGCAAAGCAAATTTATCATTTTATCTGTAGTGTTAATTAACATCAAGATTTTCGATCTTTCTGGACAGTTAAAAAGTTAAAAATAACTACACCATGTCAGAAATGGTGAAATGCAAAGAGACAGAACTGAAAGAAGATTTTGATCGACACGTTCAGACACAAAACAGCAACAAAAAGCTACGAAAACAACATATCACTTGCAAAGTGGATCGTCCTTTGTTTAGCTTTTGATTTTCCTGGAGTACGTATTCCCAGTGGGAACTCCATATGCTCGTTTCGACATCGTCACATCTATAATAAATAAATAAATAAACTAGACATCGATATCACGATAAAAAATATATGAAATAGAAATGTTTTGAGTAACATACTATTAGTTTGTAAACTTGCAACCGTTAAAACAAGAGCTACATGTAGATATCTGGATCATTGTAGATATATCACGTCATTGAGAAAGCGATATTTTTTCAAGCGATCCTGAAATAACATCAAACTTTGGTAGCAAATAACAAGAGAACCGTAAGAGGTTCCATGGGGTTCCATAGCTTTAAAAGGACTGTTACTTTCCGTTCATTCACTAGAAGTAGTTCAATAAACCGTGTCTAGCAAATGAAACTACCAAAAAGTATTCAAATATATGTAGGTTACATGAATCATACTTCGTGTCGTCATTTTGTAGTTCAAAGAATGATGGCTTTTTGTTGGTTGGTTTTAACGCTATTTCATTAAAAATAGTTTGACATTGGTTTCTATGTATCTAAGCACATTAGCTATGTTTTCTGTTTTGAAAGATCGTTTCGATTTAAGCGAAAACATCTAGATAAAGAGTGCTTACCTTCGCTATTCACAGTACTTTGCCTTTCCCACATACGCACGTGGAAAAACGAAAACAAACAATATGATTGGCCGAGAGCTTTACCCGTGATCCTTTGCGAAGCGTGTCCAACCTCCTCTGGGTCATGGGAGGGTCATAGTGGGTTCAGGGACTCCAGCGGGACACCTGACCCCTATCAGAACCCAGACCAAGTATCCCCCCCCCCCCCCCCTCCCCCCTTTCCGTTTCCCGTCCCCCCCCCCCTTCCACCCCCCCCCCCCCCCCCCATGATAAGAATTACAAAGTTGATAGGAGAAATTAAACTGACATTTAGCCAGTTCAAGCCATCTACAATAACCATACGGCTAACCTAGATATAGATAGCTAAACTAGTTTACAATTGTATGTGTTAACAGTTGGTAGATAAGACAAGATAACATTAAGGAAGAGACACTCCATGCAAGGATTTTTTTCAAAATAATGTCCACAGATAACAATAACAACAAACTATTCAACCTGTTACCCGTTGGGGAGGGGACTCCCATGTTAATCGTCGTCTCTAGGGGTGTAATTATTGAATCATTCTGCCGCGAAGCGAGCCTTTTTAAAATAAGCGAGCGTAGCAAGGCGGCGATTATCAATTCAGTCAAGAAAGCAGATATAAGGCAGACAATTTTGAGATTTCGTGAACACTCCTTTCTAAATGCAGTGCGCGCTTCGACTACAACAAGATGGATTGCTTTGTTCTAGCTCAGCCAAATTAAATGCAACGTTCTGTGATGCACTTATTTTTTCCTGCTAGCTGACAGCTCAGTTCCTTCGTTATTCAAGCAATATATTGGCATGTGACTGTAAACTGCAAAGGGCCTATTGCAAGGCCAAACAAAATAATATTCTCTGGAATATTTGCTTATTTAACTCAGTTGAAGCAGTATATTAATGAACAACTCGACTGGCTCGAGTTTGACTTCAATCTGTTGCTTTGGCATGATGTCGCTCGTATATAAGTGATGATGAACTTAAAGTACTTATACTTGTACTTAGTTTTTCGCTGGTCGTAAGCTTAAAGTGCAACTAACCCCTATGAGATTGTTTAAAAAATATATTCAATATATGCTGAATAGTTGGTGGGTTCAGTATTTTGTGATTTGAACCTTGCGTTTATGAGTTATAGAGGTTTGAAATCTCAATATGCAAATTTGATGACGTCTACTAAGACTTCATTTATTATACAAAAACGCCCTTGTGCTGATTATTGACATTTGTAAACTTACAGAATATTTTCACAGTCTTTATAAATGATTTTATACTTTTTCCCCATTTCAAAAAAATAAGCTCTTCTTGAAAAAGTCTAAATAAGTTCTGGCAAATTCCTTAGTAGACGTCATCAAATTTGCATATTGAGATTCAAACCTCCGTATTAATAAATCATAAACGCAAGGTTCAAATCACAAAATACTGAACCCACCAACTATTCAGCATATATTGAATAGATTTTTAAAACAATCTCATAGGGGTTAGTTGCACTTTAAATACAAGGATACAAAAAGTGAATAAAATTTCTTTGACCATCATTTCACCTCGTGTGATGGTTCCAACATGTTTTGTTCTTCATACACAACATAGTTGTAAAGTCTTCGGTGATTTCGAACATTGAACAAGACGAGCGTATTAGATCACATACGTAGTTCAAATGTGCTTTTTTATCTCACAAGACAGCATAATGGTACTTTTAGTATAATCAAGACAGCATAACGTTTGTAAATTAAGTAAAAGGTATTTATTTTACTTCTATAACGCGGGGAGTGGTTGCCCAAATCTCCCAAGCACGGGGCTCATTATTTTATTTTTTTATTTTTAAGATTCGCCCATAAGGCAGTCTGGTGTTGTACAATAGAACACGAAGTCCCCTTTACAATACAATACACGTATAAATACATGTATAAAGCGCTCGAAGGTGAGCCCATTTACTCCCTCCTTCCATCAGTGCTCCGTTTTATTGGTATTTAAAGCTGCATGAAGAAAGAGGTCGACACCTCGTCATAACCGGCTATGACTCGGCAGTTTTCGTATATCTGAGCCTTCGATGTAACTCAGGGCGCATGCGCTGTAGAACCTAGTTGCAGTTTTGAGGTAGAACAACGACAACAACGAACGGCCTGCATTTTTAGACTCGGGCCTTACTGGAAGGAAGCCCGAGTAATAATTATCATTATTTAGTTTATTAAACAAACATCTTGCAGTCGTTTGACTGAATTACATGTGTGCAGGAGCCCATTAGTAGGAGCGTCCATCTTTCCCTTTTCTCCTTGACCCCAACACAGAAGTAGATGAAGCTATTTTTAGCTTGCTTTTCGCGCGAATTAAGACAAAGGCTTTTCTGTCTAGCCAATCCGAAAACGACACGTCATCTCATTTGCATACGTTACATGGCTCAAATCGTTTCAAAATGGCGGCGGAAGAGAGAGTTTCTACAAGCGAGAGTTCCGATATTTCTAGTGATAATCTTGAAGTTTCTTCACAGGAAACCCAGGCTGTGTATCTGTCTGGGTCTTTACGTAAATTATAGTAAAATACAGTAAATGAATGATAGCTTCTAAATAAAGTGTATTTCACATATACATACCGTCTTGTCTTCATTTTGCCTCGTTTCGGACGATTTTGACGTGTTTTGGCTCCTCTAACTCTCCCCTCCATATATAATGAGAAGGACGGAAACATCGAGTCTCAAATCACTACAGGTCACGATCGATCCTCCTCGATTTCTCTCCTAAAAATGTATTCCCCATCAATTCAAACAACCTCAGGTGAAAGAATGATAAATATGGATTCCTCGAAAGTGAGTCACGACAAGAAAAAGCATCAGATTCATTCTGGAATCCTTCGAAGAATCCATAACATACAGCCATTTTCATCCGGAGTTCCCGTTTGCTGTCCACGGAAGTAAGCGTTACACCACACGAAATCCCAGCGGGCTTTGGCGCTCGGACCTGATTGGACAAAAATTTCACTCGTGGGGACTATCGAGAGTAAGAAATGGATAGACAAATTATACACATCTAGGGGTGGGTACAATATGAACAACCAATCCGAAATCGACAACAACATGACGACCCGTGCATGGAAAACCCCGCAAAATTCCAGCGTTTATAGCGAGATTCAAAACGTTACCTTATCGCATTTATAATGATAATTATTCGATATTGTCAAATACAAAATGCTGTCTACGCTGAAGCGGAAAGATGAATTGAAGAATGCCATGGAATTGTTCCGAAGAAGAAGAGTGAAGGCGAAAAAGTTTTACTTCCTTTTTATGTATCTTTGAAAGCCTGGTAAGTTTGAAGTTACGACCGTTCGATTCAATAATATTTTACATCAATAGTTTGTTCGATAAATGACTTCTTTTATTTCAGGGTTTTGCGTAATTGGATGCAACTCAGGGACAATCCCTGAACGTTTGTTACGACGTGCCAATCGCACTCTGAAGCTACCGCCATAATGCCTGTTGAAAACTGTTGCCATTCTTGGTCTATTGTTGACTTTCAATCAGCTGTTAAAACTCCTTGAATCTCATTATTTGCTTCAAATGACGGGCAAACACTGCCCTCCATGTGCTATCAAGCAGAGAGTATTCTATTGAAAAGGTGCAATTCAGCTGATGAAAATTCCTCACGAGACCGGAAATAACGTCTAATGAAATCAAGCAATTGTCAGTCTTTCACTTGTACTTGCGTTGTCAGATTTCCTTTTGAGGTTAAGGTAACCCCATGCTCGTTGTCGTTTCTGTGAGGCCGGATCAGTTCTGTATCTGCGTTTTGCTATCACCTTATCGCAAACCTCATTTACTGCTCGACATAATATGCTTTTTGTTATATTGTCGTGATCATTCTGGACAATGATATTATGTTTTTCTTCCAGTGCATGAGTTAAAATATCATCACGGAATGAAAAGCATCCTGCAGTTTGCTCATAATTACGCAAAACCCTGAAATAAAAGAAGTCATTTATCGAACAAACTATTGATGTAAAATATTATTGAATCGAACGGTCGTAACTTCAAACTTACCAGGCTTTCAAAGATACATAAAAAGGAAGTAAAACTTTTTCGCCTTCACTCTTCTTCTTCGGAACAATTCCATGGCATTCTTCAATTCATCTTTCCGCTTCAGCGTAGACAGCATTTTGTATTTGACAATATCGAATAATTATCATTATAAATGCGATAAGGTAACGTTTTGAATCTCGCTATAAACGCTGGAATTTTGCGGGGTTTTCCATGCACGGGTCGTCATGTTGTTGTCGATTTCGGATTGGTTGTTCATATTGTACCCACCCCTAGATGTGTATAATTTGTCTATCCATTTCTTACTCTCGATAGTCCCCACGAGTGAAATTTTTGTCCAATCAGGTCCGAGCGCCAAAGCCCGCTGGGATTTCGTGTGGTGTAACGCTTACTTCCGTGGACAGCAAACGGGAACTCCGGATGAAAATGGCTGTATGTTATGGATTCTTCGAAGGATTCCAGAATGAATCTGATGCTTTTTCTTGTCGTGACTCACTTTCGAGGAATCCATATTTATCATTCTTTCACCTGAGGTTGTTTGAATTGATGGGGAATACATTTTTAGGAGAGAAATCGAGGAGGATCGATCGTGACCTGTAGTGATTTGAGACTCGATGTTTCCGTCCTTCTCATTATATATGGAGGGGAGAGTTAGAGGAGCCAAAACACGTCAAAATCGTCCGAAACGAGGCAAAATGAAGACAAGACGGTATGTATATGTGAAATACACTTTATTTAGAAGCTATCATTCATTTACTGTATTTTACTCTAATTTACGTAAAGACCCAGACAGATACACAGCCTGGGTTTCCTGTGGTTCTTTGTCAAATGAAAGGTTTGCCTATTTTATCCAATCGTTTCCCAACCGTTACCTTTATCATCACGCAACGCTCCTTTTATTTGTTTTCTTTTTCTGTAGCGTTGCGTGACGACTCGATATTTAGTCTGTGAATTTTCAAGTCTACAATGCTTCACACAACATACATCAATGACTGTTAGCACGACCCTTACATCAGCTGGCAAGTTTATAGAAACTTTCGTCACCTGCCAACTCGGCTTTCGAAACTTGTACCGACATTGTTTTCAACGGTATTCTTGAGCATCAAGACAGATGTTCTCTGCATTAACGAGTGAAACAATTCTTCTTGTGGAACGCCCATGGAAACTAATGCATTGCTCGTGTGACGAGACCGGAAAATATCAATAACAAGCCTTTCGATAAAGTTATTTTGTGAACTTTGCACCAAGCAATCGAGCACTTCGACCACTCTTTTTGAGCGAACTGACTCTTTTCTTCCGTGCATCCACGTTTCAGCAAACGTTTGGAAGATTCCAGACGTGCTCTTGTTGTAATAACGCAACCTCGTCCCCAGGGCCCTCTCTTCTCGCTATTATCAAAACGGCGGACGCTCGAGAGAAGACCCTGGTGTAGGCTGGTCACGGTCTCCCATTCTCGTACCCAGAGCCCGCTCGTCATTTGGTTTGTCGCTGGCTCTGGGAAACCCTGTTGCTCGGTCGTCAAATTTTGACGACCAAGTCGTCAGAGCGCATGCTCATACTAAAGACCGCTGAGAGCGGGTACTGTGGAAGAGTCTACTGGCTACGTAGTGTTCACGTTGGTTTGAATATTCAAACTAACAAGTACACAAGTTTGTACATTTATCTTCGTGTAGCCGTTTAAAATCCCTTCGACGTTCATCACCGGTTCTTCTCTGGCTCTGTTGCGGTAAAGGCTGGACGATAAATACATGTTCTAATATAATCTTGCATGTGAACCTTCCTGTCTTCCGCTTTGTTATTGTTTCTCTTGAATTATAAAAATATTCCTTTGAATACTCAAAGCGAGTACGATCGATTGTGTCTGTAGCCGTTACTTTACTTTTATAATTTATGTATTGTTAGATCTCCCTTTACGAATTCAGATCAATTTATGTCTACACAGTCACTCTCATTTCCATAGCTTTATAATTCAATAACGGAATACCATTGTATGAAAATACAACCGTCGCTGTCATTCCTTTCGTTCGCCTTGCAAGTTTGAATCTTTGTTGATCTCATGAACCAATCAAATACGATCAGTCATTGTTGATTTCATCAGCCAATGAAATTCGCTAAAATTTCAGGGATTCCCAGAGCCAGCGACAAACCAAATGACGAGCGGGCTCTGGGTACGAGAATGACGTGTCTCCAAGAATCTTGGAGGTTCGTACCCAGGCTGCCATTTTCTAGCCTCCGCATGCAGTGCCACAGGAAACCCATCTGATAGAGTTTTAGTATTTTAGAGTTGCCTGCGGATGGCTAGTCGAAAGTAATCGAAAGGGCCTGTACTGAAGAAAATACGTTCGTTGATGTTGCGATTGTTTTGCCTCAAATAATAAATAAAGTCACCTGGAGCAATTCTGGCCATTTGAAAAATAGGGGTTCGGAAGTGTAATTTAAAATGAGACATATTACAACTGAACAGGTCAGATCGACAGTTTATTCGCTATTTGTACTGTATACAAACACCTTTCATCTCTAACGGCTAAAGTACAAAACATGTTGACGTGGATTGACGTGTCACATACTGCAAATCTCAAGAGCAAAAGCACTAGCAAATTATGTAAACAACGACAATAATATATCAGTTTGCCGTGTCACCGTCAGTATAGTCTTGCTCGTATAAATTGATACCTTTCTTTACGGTAAACGATCTCGATCGGTGGACTTTTTCATGTTCCTAAAGACATTTCAATGCTTCGATAACACTCACACATCACTTGCAGCGGCTTCGATCTTCCTAATTCGATACATTTAGGACCAGAAAATAACTATCCGTTGAAACTATAAATTCACTCGATGCGATTAGAATTTTAATTTATGCTATATTTAGCAACCTTCGATATGGACCAATTAGATGGCTTGTTGTGTTATCCAATCAAAATGCGTTTTAGTTCAGCCTACACCAGGGTCTTCTCTCGAGCGTCCGCCATTTTGAAAGCGAGAAGAGAGGGCCCTGGGGACGAGGTTGGTAATAGCGCTCTAAGTCTGGTTGAACTGATTCGAAGGTGGGCTCTGCATTTTTACTCCTGTCTTTGAAGTAAAGCTTGTTTTCTTCGTCTAATGGCTCCTCGCGACGATATGCAGTTTCTCGTATTGGAGGAAAGTGCAACAACAACCAAATTAGAAAACGATCTGTGATTGGAGGATTGGTTTCACCGAACTCTCTTTGAAGAAGATCTATCACGGACTTCATTGGTTCAACTATGTTTTGCATGTACTTCTTGGATCACT
This sequence comes from Actinostola sp. cb2023, assembly GCA_033675265.1. Taxonomy (NCBI): domain Eukaryota; kingdom Metazoa; phylum Cnidaria; class Anthozoa; order Actiniaria; family Actinostolidae; genus Actinostola; species Actinostola sp. cb2023. The sequence goes on along the minus strand of JAUJYZ010001074.1, from coordinate 116,785 downwards.
GTTTGTAGTTGGAGCGGCCTTCTAGTGGTGACCTAATCAATAAATCTTTAATTTCGATATTCAATTCACCACAAGAAACCTTTATCGTGATTTCACGACTGTAGTTATCAACGTAATCAATGTATAACGTGGTGATGGTCAAGTCTTCATCGCAATTCGGCAAATGAATAGTTAACCGCTTTCTAATTCTGCCAGACTCCTTTGTACGGCCTCCTTCCTCCAATTCAATGTCCGAGCTTTTGATCCATGTATATAGTTTTGCGGCGACAAGTCCGCATGATTTCCAGAGACCTACCACTTTAGGGAAGGTGTTTTGAGGGCTCATCGAACAATTCCTTGCCTCTCTAACTAGAAGTTGTAGCTTCCTCAATTCCTTGTTGATTCCCGCACCGTCCAAGTCGCCCAGGTGACATTCATAGGCGATGAATTGCTTGATATAAAACTCTGCTTTTCTCTTCGCCACGTTGACGTGCCAGTCTCGAGGGTTCAAAGTTACTTCGTGAAATCGTTTACAAGTCAGAGCGAAGTTGTAAAACGAAGTAAAGTCGTCTAAACAAGACAGAATGTTGATCAAACAATCGTCGTTCAGAGAGAGAATCGACCAGGACGCCATTTTAGTAACCACATACGCTTTTCATAGTTCCGCATTCTACAGTGAAGAACGTCACTCGCTTCAGCGAGTTTAGAATCGTTAATGAGGAAAAAGTAGACGAACTGGAACATACAAAGTAAATTGTCGCTTGGTAATAGTTGCTTAGTATTTTTTCCGAGTCTTTTTACGTTTGACGAAACCTTACGAACTACTTTACGAACTGGAACATATTCCTTTCAAAACAACTAAACCAAACCATTATATACAGTCATTCTCAAAAAGGTTGTCACGTGATTCATTATGCATTCGATTTCCTCGCGTGGAATTTCAATTTGAGATGCAAAAGTACACGGCATTGTGAGAACTGAATGTAACGGCGCTGGTATCAACTCGCAGTTCCGCGCGCAGAAATTGAAAACATAATGAATCACGTGACTTTATTGTAGTATTGTAGTCTTTTCATCTGGACAACCTCTTTGAGAATGACTGTATATAATTATTATGTTATATATTTTAGAGTTTGTAATTTCAAAGCTATTCAGTTCAGTCTGCAATTTTGGAAATAAAGACATTATTGCTGCCGCCGCAAAAGCGTCAGGCAGCGATTATAAGGCAGTCAAGAAAGCAGATAGGTAGAAAATGTTGAGATTTCTTGAACATTCCTTTCTACCACAATGCAGTGCGTGCTTCGACTACAAAAGTGCGCACATCTGAATCTGAATTGAATTTTTTATCGGTAATGCTTGAATTGCTTTACGTCCCGCTAATGAGCTGTACATCTACATCTACATTTATTGAGTCGGTAACGGTCGTTAGACATCATACACCAACTATAAACTAATTGAACTAGAATATGACAAATATATAGCTATTTCAAAAAAAGTTGGTGAAGGTTTTGTTACATGTTGCATGTTGCATACCAAGCCCGAAATGCACTATGGGTGATGTGAATGGAGTCAGCGAAAAGTCATAACAATATGGTATCTGGGAATTTTCCCAAACTTTGTCTTCGCAATATGGATCGGGCATATTTTCTTCAGTATGTATTATTTATACATGACCCACAATACATTTCGGGCTTGGTATGCAAGATGCAAGATGCAAGATGCAACAAAACCTTCACCAACTTTTTTTGAAATACTGTATACATAGATATCTATAAAATTAATAAATATTTGAAAATAATATATATGTATAACTAGAAAAATTAAGATTATATAGCAGGATACATTATGTGATCATATACTGTACATGAATACATCTGTGAAATCAATAATTATCGTAGTTTGTACCTCCCTAACACAACAATGATACATACCAGCGCACCATATGCGCTTGTTTCGTAACCCATAATAAATACATTCCTTTATCAAAGAGTTATTACAAATTGCCTCAAGACAAACTTGTGACAACCACACCAAGGAATTCGAAAGTCTTTTTTTTTTAATCAACTTTATATTTGACACAATCAATAATCTAATTACATTGAACATGATATTCAAATGTTCTTTATACCTCATACAATTCCAATAGACCTTTTTACCGATACGGCGGCCATTTTGAATTATGGAGAAATTATGGGTTGCCCAGGGTGCAAGCTAGTCACCATTTGGCCATGAAAAACTACGAAAACCTAATTAAAAGCAATGAATTCGAATTTGTACAAAATTATACAACAATACACAACACACGTAGATATTAAGTCATACAACACTATGGCTAGAGTGACATAGAAAAATAATATATTGACGCGACTCTACTCTCTACAGTTTTTGGGTCATTTGAAACCTGAGCATCCCATAATGTTTTAGCCAAAACAATAGAATCCAAAATGGCCGCCGTATCGATAAAAAGGTCTATTGGCTTATTGGCTTACGAATATATATATATATTTTTTTACAAAGGAAACAGATAGTGAACCTATATACTATAACAGATATATCTTACATTTCACAGTAAATGGTTAATACTGATAATACTACTACTGATAAACTTATTAGTACTGTTTACCGGCACGAATTGTAAAGTACACTTAAAAAGTATTTCTCTATTTTATTATTTTAACAGTAAACAATTTTGGAAGGGAAAGGAAAAAAAGGGGAAAAGGAGGAAAGCTGCATGACAGGAGCGCAACAACATCAACAACAACAAAACGTAACTAGCACACTGGACACTGTCTAGAACATTTATAGAAAGTTGGACCATATGTTTTCAAAATCTTTCAATCTATTATCTCAATCGCAATTTCACGTTTCATTGATACTTTAAAATGTAAATATGTTATGAAACCGTCAAAATTCAGAGCCTTATTTTGCATGCAAGTGACAAAAATAGTATACTTAGCGAGCATAAGAGCGTAATTTTAAAATATCTCTTTATTTTCTATTTGTTCAAAACATCCATACAAAGTCTTTCTGGCCGGATTGACTCTGCCACAGCTTGTGCATAGCTACACTGGTACAAAGATTAACAAACGAGTTGGCAATCCAAAAAGATCCCTTAAAGTACTCTGGCTTACACTTGCGGTGCGTGAATCCTTCTTGAAACATAACACATCTCCGTCTTTAAAAAAGTCCATTCATTTGCTGGAAAGAAAACATCCTTCTGCAAGTTCTCCATACTGACTCTTGCAGCCAAGCCTTTCACCAATGCTGTCTGCTAAGCTATTTCTAGAGCAAGTCGTCACTCCTCATTTAAAATTTCCTTTTCAATTGCTATAGCTCCGCCGACAGATCCTTCACTGGAGTTTTCGTGACACGTCGGAAGAGTTTTTGTCTTGGAGATCAAAATTGGAAACTTGTGCGCGCCATCGAGAACCGCATCAATGACTGTCGTGACGCCCGTGCTGGTGGACAATAAGGCACTCGTGTCGAGCTGGGACATGCAAGTCTCCAAATAAATGGTCTGCCATCTATGATGCTTTGTGACACCCAGTTCTGTGGATCCAGGAAACTCTGTTTGTCCCTGTCGTACGAGCATTAAAAAAACAACCATGCTGACAGTCCATCCCGTTTACTCTCAGACATCGATGCTAATCTTAGTGGTTCATCTAATTGGATGTTATTTGATCGCGTTTTTGGATCCCACGACATCGATCTGATGCCACTGCCATCTATATAAGGTTTACCACGACTCATCTGGGCGTCCTCTACGATTATACTTTCCCTTCCCGTGCTGTCAGTCCTCGGGGATAAGCCCTGGCTCGATCCCTACGAAAACGTATTTGTCTTCCCTCCGTCTTGGTGAGCCCATTGTTAAGAATAATTCCTGCTCCCTCAAAACTGTTCCTTCTCCATCGTCGTGCTGGATATGTGTCCAAGGAAGTATAGTGATGGTCCACACACGTGCATACATACACTTTGGTTCTTTATGAAAACGTCAAGTGCCCTTGCTCCACCAGATTAACAGAAGGAACTGTTGAAGCATTATAGGAAAACTACGTTCCATTTTCTGTGAAGCTGTGGTCGCGGTTGCCGGAGTGCAACAACTTCTGGGCGTGCCGGGGCTATATCTCCGTCTTATCCGACAAGAGCAACTGAGCCCAAGCTCCGTTTATATTTGTTAAGCAGACGAAGTTATGCACTCATCTTAGAATTCTTATGTTCACACCCCCCCCCCCCCCCCCCCCGACTCTAGTCCTAGCCAACGTTACATCTTCATTCAATATCGTGCTTTCTTTTGTCTTGAGTTCTACTCCAATGACAGAGCATCAGCCCTAGGCAGAGTGTTAGCTAAAGAAGTTGGCAGTCTTCATCTAGTATTCCCTTCAATGTGATTGGTGCATTACGCTTTGATTAACTAGCTAAAATCATGGATTTTCTTAATTATAAAAAGCATTAATTAAAAGCATTTCTCTAAGTTTTCTCTCGTTAAATTATTCTGGCGAGTAAGCGGAGCTCAAATCTCCCATCAGTACAAAAGTGACGGAGATGCTCGTCGGAAATTTTGAAAATGAAACCTAATAGGTACCTGAGTCTCTTCCAAGTGGGCGTGGCATGAAATAACTTTCACCCATATAACAGGTACCAAGTCTAAAACAATAAGTATATATATCATTATGGCGTTTAAATATAATTTTATTTGTTGACAGACACCCTGAAAGGTACCGACTTGGTGGTCCTATTAAATCTGAGCGGCACCAAATTGCGGATTTCAAACCCTAAAAGGTACAAACGGTACGTACGACAAGCATCCCGGCCTGTCACCCGTCTTGTATTGGAGTCCCCGCAACGTGATCATTAAATTTGACAACTTGTCACGCTCGAATTGGTTTTGCCAGTGTCATAAAAATTATTTGGTAAATAATTTTCATTGGTAAAAGAAATATTCAAATAATCTCCGGTGGCGAAAGAGATTCAAAGGAGTGGACACACCCGACGAACAGCAACAACAGGGTGACCGTCTCTTCAGTTCTATTTTTCGCGAGAATCGTTGCCTATTTTAACGACAGCTGCGTAGAAGACTACCTATTGGCCTTTTGTGGAATTATTAGATTATAGGTACCTGATTTGGTCGGTAAATCAAGGCCTGTGGAAGTTTCTTCTCCAGCTTTCGGCCTGCAGTCGTGTCTTCGGCACTCACTCGTTCGTGCACTCGGCTTTGGTAATTTTTAACAATTATAAAATATACTGTTTTAGGGTGCGCCTTATTGGCGCATGGGGGGCGGGGGTGGTTGAAACATAAAAATATTTTTTGAAATTTGAAATTTCCGCCATTTTGCATGTGCTATTTTTAGTAACAAAATGGCGGATTTTCCAATTTCATAAATTCATATCTTTGGATTGAATAATGATATCTGAGATATTATTTCCGCTATTTCTCTAATTTTACATGTTCTTTCGAATGCAATGATTAAGTTAGTGTAGTTTTGAATTTCAAAATTTGTTGGCATGTTCATAACGTCATTTTCCATCCAAAAATCATAAAAATTAAAAATTAAAAAAAGAACAAACTTGTTGCCTTGACATATGCTGTCACGTTGCCATTTTGATTGGATTAAAACTGTAGAAGTTATACAAAGGTCGTCGATTTCGCGTACTTTTTTGCCCACCGGCTTGGAAACGTTAAAATTTTGAATATGTATCACAATTCGCAAATGGATCACATGGATAATCCAAATGTGAAATAAGTAAGCAGACTTATCGAACGGAAATCCGCCATGTGTCTCCTACGGTGTACGGTAAAGGGCTATCACCGCTGTCGTCACAATTACCGGGGCTAAACCCGTAGATATGCTTTAGATCACCTAACGCAAAAGGGCGGGTAATCAAACGTTTACCGCCATACCAGCCATAGTACCCCCACTTATTACTTCTCCAATTTAAGCCGATTTTTTCCTTTCCCCATAGCGCGCACGTTTGACTTATTTCCGAGGAATCTTTAGGAAGCCTATCAAATGAATCGCACGCATCCGGAAAATTTATCGCAGCCCATGCGTCATCAGTGAAGTAACGCACTACCAGTTTTCCAGCGGTATTATTTCTAGTTGCTATGCTAACTACTCGACCCACGGATTTCTTGTGACAATAGAAGTGGATTTGATGGAATCCCATCTTGTCTAGAATGTCTTTCATTGCAGCTCCAGTTACGATGATGTTCTTGTCATTGCTGGCATACCTGGATATGGCTTGATAAGTAGATAATTCTTCTGCTGGAGGAATTGCAGTACTGCCAAGAATCAGCCTTTTCACTACTGTCCAGCCTCCTGTAAATCAACGATAAGAACATGCAATTGCTTGTAGATGAAATATTTGATTATTTCAAACACTGGTTTGTGTCCGCGTTCGCTGAATAGAGGTGTACGCTTAAAATAGTTTGACACAGCAGCCAAACCATTTCTTCTGAGGCTAATTATAATGAATAAAATATTTATTTGTAGACGCGCGTCTTTTATGATTGGCAAATCAAATCTTTGTAATTTCAAGTCACTATATCTTTTCAAGATTTCGTAGTACAGCCCTAAAATTTAGTCTGTTCATTTTTGATAACACTCTCTTCAAAGAGATTGTCAGATATTGCTGTAAAATATTCCCAATAACAAAGTGAATGAGATTTTACGATTCTACCATTTATGCATAAGGTGTATACGGTAAACGTACAGCAATATGCAGAAATTCTGATCATTTGACTAAAATACATATATATCAAAAACCTACTTAAATTATGGGATGGTTACGCTGATATTTTTTTCTAGTTGTCTGCCAGCGAGGAGGCTTATGACGCGTATCCCATAATTTTAAGTAGGTTTTTGATATATATGTATTTTAGTCAAAAGGATCAGAATTTCTGCATATTGCTGTATTTTTATATGTATGGATATATATATGGTACCAAATTTATAAACTATGTCATTGTTATTCATGATTCGCTGAGTTTGTGAAATCGCAGCATTGAAATTGCAAGGAAAGCTACCGAGTCACGTAACGATCGACCAAACACTGTTTTAATCGCACTAAGATACTGATCTATATTTAGTTCCAATAGGCTACACATCAGCTACAAGCCCGACTTCACGCTAGTAGAGCGTCTAGTTTATACATTTTGTGGACTCTAGGAAAGCTTTTGATAGCATACATCGACATAGTAAATGAAGATAATAACAATGGTTGAATTACATATAGGAAACGTGAAGGTTCGAAACGCTAGAAGATTTGGATTTTGCAGATGATTTGGCACTTCATCGACCGAACATCAGTATGCAAATGCAGCGAAAAACGAACGATCTATTCAGAACTATCTGTATAAGGAAAAACACTAAAACTCAGCAACCAGAAAACGAAAGGAATGTGTGTAAGGACAGTTGATGAAGTAAGATCAAATAAGCCCTTTCACGGTTTTTCGCCGCCATTTTGAATTGGGGCAAGCTTGGCAAATTTTATAGAAACCTGGATCACTTTGACTTGCCGTAACTCCGATCGATTTTGTTGGATTTTCAACATTTAAACTTGGATAATCAGCAGGCATGCATATCAGTTGTCGGACTGAAAATAAGACCAGTGTAGGTGTTTTAACTACCTTTTACGAGTCAATCTTCTTTTCACGAATGTATTTATATCTTAAAATGTTGAGCTAATTTGCATACATGTATTCACGTGCCGAACGTTTTATTTTGAAACAAAAAATCTTTTTTTCTCGATTTCTAGCCATCCAATACCCATCATTTTATAGGACATAAATAACAAAGAAAACATCTTGTCTAAAAGGGTAAGTTTTTGAAAATCCAACGAAATCGAGCGGAGGTACGTCACAAGTCAAAGTGATCCAGATTTCTATTAATTTTGCCGAGTTTGTCCCAATTCAAAATGGCGGCGAAAAACCGTGTGAATTAAAGGGCTTATTGAGGACCATGCAAATAGAGAACTTGAATAGATATATTTTTATATTTCGGTTCACTGATTGACAACGAGGAGAGCTCGCCGGACATCAAAAGTGGAATGGCACTGAGCAAGAACGTCAGCACTTAACATGCTGAAGAAAGTATATGGGATTCAAATCAATATAGTAGGTAGACTAAGTTAAAGATCTATAGAAGCAATATAGACCCAGTATATTATGTCTTTTAATATATGCACGAGTCAGCCAGTGCTGGAAAAGTTGGAAATTTAATGAGAAAGGCTAGATGTAAAGGCTAGATATATATTGTATGTAGTTTTTATATTGTATATCAGGGCCTCTATTGATAACAACGATTTTTTTTATTGCTGACAGAACTACCCTGAATTTTAAATAAAGGTTTTCATTCATTCAAAGGTGGTGGTAAGTTGAACGTTTTTCACAACAGATGTACGTGGAGATTAATAAAGATATTTTGGCCGCGGAGCTCGAGGGTGATCACAAATGTACTGACTTAAGAAAAGCAATCTTACAATAATGGCATCTTCTACATATACATGATAAATTCATGGAGGTGGAAATGGAATCCATTTCCACCTCCATGATTTTATCATGCATGTCAGTAGCAGATAACTGTTTATTGTTTATTTAAGTGTCCAATGTGTTCTAGCGCTTGCTAATTGGGGGACACTGTACTCTCACACACACTACCACTACTATACATACAACTTTCAGCTCACTAATTGGGGGATGTCTCACACACACTACCACTACATTCTAATATTCTATACATACAACTTTCAGCTCACTAATTGGGGGACACTGTACTCTCACACACACTACCACTACATTCTAATATTCTATACATACAACTTTCTACTATTGGGGGACTATACATACACACTTTCAGCTATACACTAATTTGGGGGACACTGTACTCTCACACACACTACCACTACATTCTAATATTCTATACATACAACTTTCAGCTCATTAATTGGGGGACACTGTACTCTCACACACACTACCACTACATTCTAATATTCTATACATACAACTTTCAGCTTTAATAACATGTACTCTCACACACACTACCACTACATTCTAATATTCTATACATACAACTTCCAACTCACTAGTTCGTTTTTTATTGAGGGAGGAAAACCAGAGTACCCAGAGAAAATCCCTCGAAGCAAAGAAGAGAACGAACTGACAAACTCAAATCACATGTGATCCCAGGTCCGGGAATCGAACCCGGGACACAGATGACAGACCGACACTCTCACCACTCGGCCACCCTTGCTTCCCAAGGTGTCATTCCTTTTGCTTTTCTTTACATTTGTGATCACCCTCGGCCAAAATATATTAATTATTCTACACATACATATATGGATTGGACATGTAAAATTCCATGGTTCTTACCTCCATCTGTCGTCATATCACACAGAACTTTAATTGGAGTTCCTGTGTTGGCAGGGTCAAGCCAGTACTCGTCACCACTCCCTATGGACTCACCGCTGAGGAGAATGTCACGACAGGATTTGGCGGGAAACGCCTTCATTCCCTTGACAGGTGCTGTCGAAGAAAATGGTAAAATTATTAAAAATCGTATCAGTGCTTTTGAATGAAGAGGATATTTTTTTACGAACTTAACGCGCTTATTGAGTTCTTTTATCAAACCAATGGGCTGGATAATGGTTCTGTATACAATGCTAACACAGCTTTTAACAAAGAGTTATTTGTGATGGTTGTAAACCAATATAAAAGTGAACTTCGAGTAATAATCCAATGAAATTGGAACGATCCAAAAGGGCTCGTTTTGGCGCTTTTGGCGGATGCTACACCATGTTGAAATGAATCTCCTCTTAAATTGTAATAATGCAAGGGTTGACTCACTCACTCTTCACAAATAAATCCAGTGAAATTGAATTTTTATAGATTTTCCTTAGACAGTTTAGGTAGTTACAAACAGGCAATTATAAACACAGAATATGGTTCTGTTTAATAAACCGTTTTTATTATTATTATTATTATTATTACTATTACTATTATTATATTATTATTATTATTATTATTATTATTATTATTATTATTATTATTATTATCATTATCATTATCATTATTATTATCATTATTATTATTATTATTATTTATATATTATTATTATTATTATTATTATTATTATTATTATTATTATTATTATTATTATTATTATTATTATTATTATTATTATTATTATTATTATTATTATTATTATTATTATTATTATTATTATTATTATTATTATTATTATTATTATTATTATTATTATTATTATTATTGATACCTGGAATTCTTGAATAAATGTTGCTGGAGTAGATGCTGTTGGCTCTACTCTTGTACAACTTAGGTCGAGATTCTTTAGTTTGGGAATTGAGTTCACATTCCAGTTTCACGATATGAAAGTTGATGCTCATGCATCGTGTATCTTTTCTACATTCCAGTAAACATCCTGGATAACTTTTGGTGATGAGGGATTTGAATCTTTTGCCGAACAAAGCGAAGTGATTCTCTGAATCTACATTGGGTTTGCACTGCTGTTGTGAACTGAGTCTTGACTGCAACGTGAGCAGGAGAATAACAGCCAGAGCATCTTTACAATGCTGGAAAATAAGAAAACAGGTTGATATGCAAGCATTCCACGAATACACATTTGTGGCTGACAACAAACATAGCATCACGATGAATAGTTTCAATCTACAATTAATACACATTTGTAGCTGACAACAAACATTGCATCACGATGAATAGTTTTAATCTACAATTAATACACATTTGTAGCTGACAACAAACATAGCATCACGATGAATAGTTTCAATCTACAATTAATACACATTTGTAGCTGACAACAAACATTGCATCGCGATGAATAGTTTCAATCTACAATTAATACACATTTGTAGCTGACAACAAACATAGCATCATGATGAATAGTTTCAATCTACAATTAATACACATTTGTAGTTACCATGATTGTCACGAGCCATCGTTTCCTTGCAACTATTTGCCGGGCTTTGTTGTGCTAAAGAGAGTTCCAGTCTGACGACAATCACTTGTTAATTAAAAGAAGTCACCACCCAGTTTAAAGCTTTGGATTTCATGAATAATTGATGACCTATTAATAGCGTAGTTTATTATGTTAACCTCGCGTGACAATTTAAACACGGTTTAACCAAATCCATATACACTCATTTGAATTAAATTTGATTCGAGTCAGAAAAGTAATTAAAATTAATAATGTACGTTTTGGATTTGAGGAATAATTGATAGTAACTATAGCTTAGTTTATTATGTAACTACGAATACACGTACGCTTTCCTGTTCAATTTATTGTTCAGAAGTTTCTTATGCGTGCAGAAGACGATGGTGAGCAAGGGACAATAAGAAAACTAATCTGGCTATTAGGATCTGTGCACGTAAACATGTTAATTATATCTCGCCAAGTCTATTAATTAGGAACGCACCTGCAGATCGGTCATCTCTTAATTACGTCACTTGCAGGCTCAGAAAACCTTCGGGAGGCAAATAAAAAAAATAGCAGCAATTAACATGCAAAGTTTATAGAAGAATTTTACAAATCATTGGAAATTCTTTGGAAATGTCTAAAAATCGAAAATTTGAATGGATTTCCATCATGATTCGAAGTACAATACATCATCAGTTGACCTGTAGCTATTGTAATTAATTTGCTCCCTAAAGCATTGATATATACACCTATTCCAACAATCGTTGTCCCCGCCGAAAGCAACAAGCAAAAAGCTGACGACCGCAAAGGACTTTGGGACGTTCTCCTTATTCATTTATTCATCCGTAGACATTTTGACAACATGCATTTTCAAATGGCCGAATAGTTCCAAATGATTGCTATTCAACGCTCGTAGGGATAACTACTCGAGTACCACGGATAAATAAATAAAATAGTAGATTCCCAAAGTCCTTTGTGGACGTCAGCTTCTTGCTTGTTGCTTTCGGAATAGGTGTATATAGCTAATTGCATAATCGTTGTCGGGTTGAAAATCATGAAAGCTAAGACCAAAAGGAATTCTGGGAAATTAAAACTCTCAAATAACACCGTCAAATCATCGCCCTTTTTATCCAGACTTGTAGATCTTAGTTAAATATAGCTCATATAGTTTCAAAACTACGAGAACATTGAATCATCTGCATGTAATGCGGGTTATGAACTGATTTCCCATCCATCCTTGCTGTCTCAGCTTCTATGATTGATGATTTTCAACTCGACAACGAATATGCAATTAGCTATATAGTAAAGTAAACTATACATAGCGCAAACAGCAAGTTAATTTCGGTTTTATAAGCATGTCTTGTATTCCCACATATCAGATTGTTAGATATTGGTTTCATGTTATTTTGTAAATTGAGTTGGAATTGGACATCAGTTGCTTCCGTTAATGTATGTTATCAGTAGCGTGTGGGTCATTACGTAAATTACCCGCTGGTATGTACGCAGTGTGTAAAATGTTGTTAGACAATAGCTGTTTCAGTGCACGCAATTACCTATTGTTCCTCCACATTATAACGGTACTGATGATAGAGGAGAGGAGTGCTAGATTGGCAGACTGGTACCGTTCGATCGAGGTATCTTTTTTAAAGCAGTATTGCTACTGTGCTTCGTCTAGTACTACTTTACAAGCTAAAGTGTGGTTAATATTTTTATAGTGAGTTACAACTGGTTGACTATCAAAAGCTATGTAAGTTCCATGAAGGTTGGTGATTGGCTAAAATAGTAAGGTGATTCTCAATTATAATAGTGGGACAAACAACAGATTCGTAAGAAAACCTAAATATTTAGCATAGCTAGAGTTGGAGATACGCTACTAAAGCTATACTGTTAACTGGCAAAAGCTATAAGTTAACTAGTTGTGTCGAAATATTATAAGTGGAAACGAAAATAAGAATATCTAATGAATTTCAGTGAGTTTGGGCGTGGTAAATAATTGCGACCAGTGAGCGAGCCCCAGCGAGCGAACTGGGAGCAACGCTCTTTGGTTGGGCTTCCTGTGTTTCAGATGCCAGCTCGATTCTCGATTTGTGTTTTTCAGTGGGTGGAGAAAGATTTTTTTCACGTGACTTTTGCCCTGACGTCATATATCGTACGTTCCCGTCGTTCATTTCGGCATTTGTGACTCGTGATCTCGTGTTTTGGATTCGAAGCCTTTTTGCTCGTACTTTATCGATTCTTCGATGGAATTATGTAAAGATCTTCATTTATTGTTGACGATCGCTTCAGTTAGCAACATATCGAGGGGAAGGCAATGTTATTTTATTAGTCTTTCAGCTCTGTTGTGTGCTAAGTCGCTGCACTGATTGCCACTGTGGATAACATAAGTAGTCGATCGAATCCTACTCCTAGTACCGTATAAATGCTAGCTCTTGGAAACCAAGTCATCCCAGATGCAGAGACATTGTCACTGAATTATCTGCCTAACAGCTCGTTCGTTTATCGTGCCGCCAACCGTACCAAACTTTCTAAATTCAAGATATAGGTGTTCATAAGAGACCGTTCATAAGTGTAGCAAAATCGATAAAGTACGTATACATTGATAAAGAAAAAAAGTGTATGTTGATTTTTATTGATTGATACTAATGTCTTTCTTCAGTGATATGGGTTTTGAAAAGCCTTGTTGGAAAACCTAATAAAGTATGTATGTATGTGATAATAATTGCCGTCGGAGCGAAGCGTAGATGGCTTATAAATTCTATGTCAATAGATTTCTAAAACTGTTCAGGTGGCAATGTACTAATACACGCTATGTAACATGACAGCGGAAATCACATCTCTGTAAAATTCAACCAATCAGAATGGACCGTTCCCACGGCTGAAATGGACAAGAAACGATCGCGAAATCAAAACATTTTTACGTGCATGGAGGATTGTCAATTTGTCTTGGTTTTTGAATTCGGAGGTCGCAATTTTTGACCTATGGTTAGCCTAGTTAAATAGGAATAAACATAAAAGTAGGTGGAGTCTAGATGATCCAAATAGGGCCAAGTCCAAAGGTTGCTAGTAGAAAACCAATTAATCTTAGATATAATTTGAAACTAATGGCATAGCGCTGCTTAAGTAATATTTACTTATTAGAATATTTTAGACAGAGTTTCGCGCGCTTTGATAGTATTGTTCGGCAATCCAGTGATTATGTAAGGGTCATTATAACTCGTTCCGAAGATTTGAGCGATATAAATGAGGGTTTATCATGTAATTTCAAAACTCATAGAACAAAAATATGATTATCATAGCTGAAAGAGCTCGTTGAAATTAGTAAAAAATGTGAAGTTTGGAAAAGATCGCTTCACAAATTGCGAATATATGAATTTTCAAAAATATTCAAAAATCGAAATTTTATATGAAAACCTTTGGAAATTTACGCTGGTATCTCTTGCCTACTAACAAAGGTTTTCATACAAAATTTCGATTTTTGAAAATTCATATCTTCGCAATTTGTGAAGCGATCTTTTCCAAATTTCACATTTTTACTAATTTCAACGAGCTCTTTCCAGCTATGATACTGAATCATATTGTTGTCCTATGTCTCCTATAAGTTTTGAAATTATGTGATAAACCCTCATTGCCCGAGGAATCAATATCGATAAAATCCGAGGAGCGAGTTAATAAGAGTCTTATTGTCCATTTCAATGAGGTTTTCTCAGGAAAAAAAATTCATTAGAACGATGAGTAATTTGGTAGTGCAGTATGAATGCCCAACGAGAACAAAGAAAACCGAATTAAATGATACCTAGAAACGATAATCACTGCTCGAGCGGTGATTATGAGAATCGCTTTTAATTTGAATAAACCAGAAGCTGAAGTAAAAAAATAAAACGTATGTTTCTAGAGTATACTGCATTTCGTCTTTTCTCTGATATTCAAGTCTAAACTTACACTAAAGCAATTATACGCCTCGACTTCGTCTTGGTAAATATTCACAAATAATCACTAAGCCTGAGACGAATAATTATTAAATATCCTAACAAATGACAGCTGCAAGAGTATAACTAATAAACTATCTATCTATCTTTATAATATTCATTAATAATTCATTAGGCAGCTGTCCAATCTGTGCTCAGCATTCTGGTCACGTGGCTACCTTGTAACTCCCATACAATTTCCAAGAAACTAAAAGCACGGGGAGGGTTTGAATAGTTGGCAAGGAATAGGTGGGGTTGATTAATTACTGCAATTGTTCATAAGCCTGATACAGAATAGTAATGAAGCTTATTAGTATTCTGTATCTGATACAGAATACTAATAGACCTTATTAGTATTTTGTATCAGATACAGAATACTAATAAGCTCTATAAGTATTCTGTATCGATCAATGCATTATATGAGAGGAACAATACATTATCCTAAAAGCTAATTAAGAAAAATCAGTACACGTTAGATTTTGTTCCGCAGTTTCTTTAATGTAACTCCTTTCCTCTATTGGAGCTTAGCACCTTCATAGTTTTAACTTACTTACTAATGATACAATCATTGGATTTCTAGCTTTGTGCGGCAATACTTTCACAATCTCAAATAAATTATATTAAACAAACTTTGAAAGACACGAGATTACTTCAAATTAAGGACTTCGCACAGTTCTCGCTAAATATTGCGTTACTTGCTACATTATTCTTTTCAAGAACCTCGAATTAGAAGATGGTAAAGTATATAATGTTAGCCGAACTAGAACTTCATACGGAATTTATGTGTCAAAAGAAAGTCAATAGACTCTTTCCTTGCTACCTTGTTTTTACGAGACATCTGCCAGAAATCTTTACACTCCACTACTTCGGTGCTAGTTTGGGCACATTCCCTCATTAACTGACTCTCTTGTGATGCACTTTTGGCAGTTTACGAAAATTGTCAGCCATCGTCTCAAACGCCCGTCTTAGCTCTGACCTTCCTGTGAGAACTGTTGTTCTTGATTTGATTGAAAAGAATCAAAACTCCGTTCGCATTCACAATTAAAGCGCCCTTTGAAAACCAAACAAAAGTGTAAATGTTTCTAAATGAAAAAGCAGGCATATTACATATTTGCCGTATTTGTTCTTTGTATATGACTCAATGAGCAATCAACTCTATTCAAAAACTATCAAGTACGAAAGGGAATAAAACATATATTAAACAATCGATATCTTAACTAAGCTATTATACGAAACTGCCTTCATTGTTTAGTGCGGTCAAGCAATCGGAATGAGAATTGAATGCTAAAAGAACAGTTATTTAATTATTACTGATATTCTTTTCATCTCAATCAGATATTGACTACAATTCTGGTTGAAACGCCTACCTGGTTCAAACAATGATTAACAATATCAGAAGTATTTTACAATATTCGTGACAATGTTGTATCTTATTTACAATCTCTCGCCTTCGGCTCGAGATTGTAAATAAGATACAACATTGCCACTCATTTTGTAAATAATACATCTATCTATCTATCTATCTATCTATCTATCTATCTATCTATCTATCTATCTATCTATCTATCTATCTATCTATCTATCTATCTATCTATCTATCTATCTATCTATCTATCTATCTATCTATCTATCTATCTATCTATCTATCTATCTATCTATCCATCCATCCATCCATCCATCCATCCATCCATCCATCCATCCATCCATCCATCCATCCATCCATCCATCCATCCATCCATCTATCTATCTATCTATCTATCTATCTATCTATCTATCTATCTATCTATCTATCTATCTATCTATCTATCTATCTATCTATCTATCTATCTATCTATCTATCTATCTATCTATCTATCTATCTATCTATCTATCTATCTATCTATCTATCTATCTATCTATCTATCTATCTATCTATCTATCTATCTATCTATATCTATCTATCTATCTATCTATCTATCGAAATTTGTAGTCACTCTGTCTAAGACGATTTTGGAAATAATACTTAACCAAGTTTTTGGCGAGAAATCAATAATTCCGTCTCATAATATATACTGAAGCGTCTAGCTTCCTCCGCATGCAACTCCTTTTAGCTTTGGGGTTCCTGTGTAGAATAGAGAGACTACGGAGAAGAGAAAAGGGACCAAAGAACCCAAAAATATATCCACAGTGATGCCTGCGCTATAACGTTATCGCACATTGCTGAGCCTGAATGTAGCAAAGCCACATGAAAAATACATTTGCCCCAAAACAAGATGACAAGACTCAAAGTGAAAATAACGTTACCGTCCATTGTTGAACCTAAAGGTACAAAGCTGACTACACCAGAAAGAAAGACAAGATCAACTTACCAAGTATATTCGAAGTATCCTACTCAAGTCCCGTTAGTTAATAGCCAAACATGAGATGAGCGTGCAACTCAGTAGTACATCTATGATCCTTAAATCAATGACATCATCCCAACGACTACATTCCCAACATGTCGACAGGCTGCACCCTGTGAATCCACGACGACCGGGAAACAGAGTGAAATCCTTGCCAAGTATGAACAGCTAGTTTTAAAACTCTTAGCAAAATCTGGATATAATGTATAGGGGTACCATGTATTTTTACTAGCGGGATTGCAATATCTGATAATTATATGTAAAATGATTGAAACTGATGGTAGTGTCAGTTAGATTTACAGCATATATTTGTATTTGTTTTTCTTTTCTCGAAGATATTAGCTCAATATAGCATGAGTAGGTGCATGTGTAATGAGGTAACGCATTGTTTTCATAAATGGTCTACGTGTGGACAGCCGGGGCCGTAGTGATTCCCAAACGAATGTATCTGAAATAGAGTTTTAAATAAGCCAAGTCAGAGTTTAAGGGGCGCGCGCGGCCTGGTAACGAAATCGGGATAAAATGTGTCCGAAGTGAATTTTTCTCCCATGTCTCTTGTATTTTTGCCGAGTTTTTAATTCTAGGAGCATTTTACACTACTTTTTCTGTACTAATAAAGTATTTTCCCTGTTTACTAGTCACATACAACTGCAAGGTAACTCTAACAGCGCTTATATGTTCATTTGAATACGATAATCCACTGAAAAACGTAGTTTAAAATCGCCCACAAGCTTACCAATCTCGAAGCGGATTGGGCTTCCTGTGTCAACTGAACGATCGTCAGTTTCACAACGTTTGGATTTCGCTTTTAAATCATGTCTTTGTGTCGATTCTTGGCAATTTTTTCAGCAAATAATAAAGATTATGAGTTGTTTATCACTTTGTGCTATTAGTTGTCTCAAAAAAGTATCAAAAAGTTGTGTTTTGGGGCCGTAGATTGGCCGTAGTTCTCACGGCCTCACTACTTCCCGACTACGTGTATAACGAAGGGCATTTTTATCATAAAATAGAATTTGATTAACAAATCACACATGAGGTTGAATTAAGAAGACCTTTATGCATACCTTGGAGTATTTTCTCGGCAAAAATCGTATTCTAAGAGATGAAAATTGCTCCTAGAAAACTCGGCAAAAATACAAGAGACATGGGAGAAAAAGTCACTTCGGACACATTTTATCCCGAATTCGTTACCAGGCCGCGCGCGCCCCTTAAACTCTGACTTGGCTTATTATGACAAACAATGCCCCATTCGTGTGCTTGCGTGGTTATGTGATTTCTAATGTGATTTTAATAGTTTTATTTAATTAAAACAGCTCGCTTTACATTGTGTATGTTTTAGTCTTTTAAACGTTGTTGTTGGTAAATCTCTGCTCAGTGATGCATATTTTGTAGGAAAC
The DNA here is from genome assembly GCA_033675265.1 of Actinostola sp. cb2023. Classification (NCBI taxonomy): domain Eukaryota; kingdom Metazoa; phylum Cnidaria; class Anthozoa; order Actiniaria; family Actinostolidae; genus Actinostola; species Actinostola sp. cb2023. The sequence continues at coordinate 98,114 of JAUJYZ010001074.1, read as the reverse complement.
CTCTAAAACATTACCCATCAATGTATCAATGCACCCGATATATTTATAGACTAGCTATTGGCAAACATCAACTGGCGCGATTCTTGCGCAAGGTCAACGTGCTGAACAGCTGACACCTTCATGCAGCAAACCCACTTATTAGTTGAGGAATAATAGCTGAGGAATTTATGATTAAAAATAGCCGCCGCATATTTCACAACTCGTTTCTTGTTGCTCAATATATAGTGAAGCACAATTGTGTAATTAATCCGATTGACGGGCCCCGGGGGAAACGTATATTTTCGTTCATTTTCATTTTGATCTTGTCATTTTGTTTTGGGGCATATGGTTCACAATTCCCGACCTGAGAGAATTCAAAGCAGCGGGTATGGAGATCTTTTCCACCGTATATCCGGCTCTCTAGAGTTTTCTCTAGTGTTTCATCGTTCAATTTGAGTTCTTCGTTGAATAACTTCAAAGCAAGTTTCTCAGCATCTTCAACAAGAGTCAAGCCTATAAGCTCAGGGTTGTAATTCCAGGCATTAACCTTGGGTTTTGTACGTCCTGACAAAGAACCATTGTAAGGTCTTGTAACGGTATCCTTGGAATTGCTCTTTTTATTGAGAGTATTTTCATAGGATGTACTTTGAGAACTACGAACTTCTAAAGGACCTAGTGTGTTTTCTCTGTTGACGATGTTTAAAGCCTCACAAAAATTCTGGATTTTGATTTGCTGTTCCTGTTCGTCTTTAGTTGTCGGTAGAAATAGAGTGGACCCTCGACGGAGCTACTTCGATCTGTTATAACCTGGCATGCTTGTTCTCTCCACCTGTGCTTGCAACTGTGAGTAAGTGGATATAGCAATAGTAATCGGCTCGATCAGTTCTCACTCACTTCTTTGTTTTGATAATAATATATGTACAAAACTAAACTTATCTCACGGGGCCAATCAATCAGTATAAACAATGATATAGTATGTAATTACACAATTGTACTGCGCCATTGTGAGCATTTTGATCAACAATAAATGAGTTGTGAAATTACGCTATTTTTAATCCAAAATTCCCCGGTTTCTTTTTGTCAGTTGCATCCACTAATAAGTGGGTTTGTTGCATGAAGGTGTCAACTGCATGGTCAGCACGTTGACCTTGCGCAACAATCGAGGTGCATTGATGGGTAGTGTTTTAGATGATTTCTACAAAATATGCAATAGCGCCCTCGAACTTTGTAAGATCAATGCACTTCTCTCCTTCGGCTTCTGCTTCATTTATCTTGTTTGCTGATGAGAATAAGTGCGATTTTGAAAACCCATCTCAAAATCGGTATGAACGTGCATATTGGTACCTTGGCTTGTTGCTGTAGCAGCCAGCTTTTGGACGTCTTCGGTCATCCTTTATCGTATCGATGTCAACTCTCGTGCATTATCACGAACTCAATCAACTCCACAAGGGCAGTAAAACTCTGGAACGAGATGGAGAACAGCTTAAAATAAATAACATCTCTGAAAACTTCCAAGTGCAATATAAAATCGCACATGATTTCTGAGTTTTACATGGACAAAATGTCATAATTCTGACTCAGTGACAATAACTTTGTTAAGTTGTTTTATAGGGAATCTTTCGCCAGCCAGGAACGTACGTTGTGATACAAACGTAACCTTACAATGATAATCTATATATAATTATCTACGCCTATTCAAGCACTGGTTGATGTCAAACTGCCAGACACGAAAAACCGCTAAAACACTGAAAAAACACCCTGGAGTTGTGGCCAAAAAATCGTGGACAATGCGGAAACGAATACCTCAACCTAGTGCAGAATTCCAGAGCAACCAGTAAGACTCTCCGAGGGTTAGAGAGCTTCCTGAGCATATGCAATAATACTAATTATCATGAATCAATAAATAATGACCTAACAGCAACAAAAAAAGAAAAAACGACTGAACAAGCTCGTGAAGATAAGCCTGACTGGCCTAGAGTGAATACTCCTGTCCCATACGCCCTAACATATACCCATTACCCATGAGCCCTTGCTCATGCCCAGGCCCTTTGACCCGTGTCGGCAGAATATCAATTTCTGACTATATACTCCGTCGCTATACCGTCAGAAATTACATTATATATAAGTGTATATGCAAATTCGACGAACTTTAATTATTGTATTATTGTATTTTATTCTTTATACCTTATTTTTCTATTTCAATATTTTTTTAATCGTTACTGAATTCATGTGAAAAGCCGGCTTTCGGGGAGTTCTAACAATAAAGTATCGGTATACATGTATGTATCCCAGTTCGTATATACAGAACGTACATCTAGTTTCTATTAATTTTACCCTCTTCTGTAATCTGTAATTAAGAGGCGCAATAGTCCAGACCCGGGTTTTTCAAAGAGTAGACAGCCTTATAAGTTGTATAAATCCTTATGGAGTGGACACATTTATTGCACAACAGCATCACTTATCCATTGGATAATGATTTAGTTAATGGTGATAGTGCTAATCTGTAAAGAGGCGCAAAAGTCCTGGATTTTATCTTTCTCGGGTGCTTTCTCTTCAGCAATCTTGGGCAACACGTCGATTGATGTTCTTCTTAGATGCTTGGACAGTATGGTGTTTTGTAGTCAATCTCTGAATTATAACAGCTCATCAAATTATTGAATTGCTGTCAAATTCAATTCAGATAAAGCAATGGTCACAACTGTGCTGAAGACGTTTGCTTTGTTCATTTCTCTTTTGTTAGAAACCGAAGACTGCGTAGCAGCTAGTGAATGAGATATACATTGAGGGAAAGTGTAAGTGCTATAAAGATACCCATCACATTCTTCTGAGCAAAGAAAGGAGAAAGAGAAAAACTATTTTGGGTTAGAGCTCACAATAATGTTATGGTATCTTTAGCGCACTTTAACATTCCCTCAAGTTTCATCCATTTACCTTCTGTTGATATTAACATATAAATAACTATAATTGATTGGTTTTACGTCAAATACCAACTAGACTAAAATAATAATATTTATTATATCTAATATTTATTACTGATTATTGCATTATTGACCCAATACAATAAGAGAAAAAGTAACATGCATGTACTGTACATGCATAAAATAAAACACCAGAACGGAAACCTATGTTTTCGTCACTCTTCAAACTCACAAACTTACCACGAAGTGGCGTTGTGTTGCAGTGAATTGAAAACGTGAGTAGGTAACGCTTGAAGGCCATTTGGTATTTCCATTTTGCGTAATTCCACATTACTAATCCCATCTAACCGGGACGTGTACTCCAGAATATAAGTAGGACTACAGTTTGTGCTATACAGGATTGGAGTTTTTTATACAATCCAGCACTGAAATAGGTCAAGAAATTCGTAAATCGATCTGCACTGCATCCTAAATATGATGAGTTCCAGGCCACACCGGGACTCTCACATGTGCTTAGCGCAAGATCCATGGGAAAAGTCACTCAAAAGTCACTCAAATCAATACTTTAATCACATGGCATTGACTTTATTTATTATCCAGACTTAGTTTATCTTAATTAATTAATCTATACAAACTGCAGCTTAATTTCATTTCATATTGGGACGTTACATCAGCACACGTCACCTCGGTGTATTTTACTGCGTGCATTACTAACTATAGACAATGTAGATATACTTCAAAGAAGACCCAGAACTTTAGTGGAGAGTTTAGCAGTTCTTTCCCAAGTAATGACACATGTAGACCAAACAATTAAATATAATGATTTTATTAATAAATGAGTCATCCACGTTAGATATTACACACATTGCGTACATTATGGCTGGCTCTATCTATAGTATTTTTTTATGAAACAAACTACTGCAGACTGCTTGCATTGCAAAATTTATCCTTTGAATGAAAACGTCTGTCTGTTTAGCAATCTGTAAATGGTTGACACGCGGTCGTATTTCTCGGACGATGTCGTGTGTACTGATTGTCTGAACGGCAAAAGCATGTTCATCTCATGTAGGCTGTAAACTATTCAGTCCTCCCTAGTAATCGCTTGCAAACTAACGGGACTTGAGTAGGATACTTTGAATAAACTAGGGAAGTTGAAATTGGCTTTCTTTCCGGTGTAGTCAGTTTTGCTGTCTTTAGGCTCAGCAATGTGCGGCAATGTTATTTTCACTTTGATCTTGTCATCTTGTTTTGGAGCAAATGGCTCACAATTCCCGACCTGAGAGAACTCAAAGCAGCGGGTATGGAGATCTTTTCCACCGTAAATCCTCTCTAGTGTTTTCTCTAGTGTCTCATCGTTCATTTTGAGTTGAACGTTGAATAACTTAAACGCAACTTTCTCAGCATCTTCAACAAGTGTCAAGTCTATAAGCTCAGGTTGGTAATCAGTCCAGGCATTAACCCTGGGATTTGTACGTCCTGACAAAGAATTAGTTCTTACTAGTTTCGATTTGTTTTTCCTTGTAACGGTATCTTTAGAACTGCTCTTTTTCTTATTCAAGCTCAACGATCCTACTGAGTGTCGTCTTCCCTTATTAAAGGTCGGTGGCTGTTTATTATTGCGACGTTCTTCGTTTGTTGTCTTCACTTCTACAGATCCGCGTCGCCTGTTTCGATTGAGAGTATTTTCGTAGGATGTACTTTGAGAACTACGAACTTCTAAAGGGCCGAGCGTGTTTTCTTTTGTGGCAATATTAAAAGCCTCACAAAAATCCTGGATTTGGCTTTGCGGTTCCTGTTCGTCTTTTATTGTCGGCAGTAGTTGTGTGGACGCTCGCCGGAGCAGCTTCCATCTGTTGTAACCTGACATGTTTGTTCTCTCCATCTGTGATTGCATCTCTGAGTAAGTGGTTATAGCAATAGCATTCGGCTCGAATGAAGAGTGCGCACATACATCTGTGTTTTATCAATGGTTGTACAAAAATAAACTTTTCCCACGGGGCCAATCAATTGGATCAATGAGACTATTGTGCGTCAGTATATTGAGCAATTGTATTTCAACAACAAAGACGTTTTGAAAATATACTATTTTTAATCATAAATTCCTCGGCTCTTTTTTGTTCTGCTGCATCCACTAATAAGTGGGTTTGTTGCATGAAGGTGTCAACTGTTCAGCACTTCGACCTTGCGCAAGAATCACGCTGCCAATGACTGCGTTAAGATCTTTTGTTGTTCTTTTGTGTTTTACATTAGTTGAATAATATGAACTCTCGAATTCCTTTTACGATCAAGTGCACCTTAATCCATCAAATCCCTTATATTTGCTATTTCTCTTACTCCGTCGAGTCTGAGACATTCAGTTTGTAGACGATATTGCCCAATGTCGTCTGTGCGATCTCCGTACGCGCGATACGTAGCTTTATAATACTCGGGTTGATGACGTACCATCTACTCCTTGACAAAAGATGCATTTGCTCAGGCTTAGCATCAATTCGTAGAATAAGCCATGCAATTAAAAAGGGTTTCTCTTGTCCAACGTCAACGTTCGCGTTGGTATTTGTGAATAATGCACACTGAATTGAGGCTAAGCCTGAGCAAATATGTATTTTTCAAGCATTACAAATTTGTCTAGGCGGCTCGAAGCTGGAGTATTGCAAACATTTATGGCACTCGTGATTCAAGTATATCAGTATATCAATATTTCATCAGGTGCATTATGGATAACGTTTTTAGAGGTTTCGAGTTATGCAAAATCTGCTGATTGATTTGGAAAAACTTCGAAGAACACGAATTCTTCGATTCAAGCATATGTTTGATTTTTGAGCTATCCAGCATGTTTATGGGAATACCCTATTATAGGAAATTAACGCTGCACTAAATTATCGCGACTTAAATAAACGCGACATCTAATTAACGCGAATTGTATGTTAATTACAATGAAATGTTTGTGTTTGTTTGTGCGTAGGATTCATTTAAAATTCAAGAAAATAAATTTCATCTACGTTACTTTTTGACGGATTTATTCCGAGCTTTCGGGTTCCAGACCCATCGTCAGGGAAATGATGGTACAATACAATGCTTCAATCGAAAATTACGTACAATAACACAACAACAATGATTACTAAGTTGACAAAAATAACGGTACAGAGCGCGAGCTAGAAATAAAACAAAGTGCGCGTGCGCGACACAATGGAAAACATCATAAAAATACTACAGATAGTTCAAACTAATTACTAATCTTATAAATTAGAGGCGTGTAACTTGATGGAATAGTTCTTCCACAGTCTCTGTTAAACAAAACATTACAACGGCTAGCAATGAAAAACGCCTCAATCCATCTACGTTTGTTCCAACAATGTTCCTTGGCAAGAATTCCTGAATCTTTCCACTCAATTGTTGTGGTTCATTTTATTTGCGTGTTCAGCTAAAGCTGACGTCTCAACCTTCCCGAGGCGTACACTAGTCATGTGCTTTTTTTGCCTTGTCATCGTTGATCTACCCGTCTCTGCAATATATCAGTTTGACATCACAATCACCACAGGGTATTTCGTAAACCACTCCTGTACTTGTCTCTTTTGGTAGTACATCTTTTTGTGGTCTCGACAGCTCTTGTTTTAGTGTTACGAATGGTTTAACTGAGGATCTTATTTCATGAGGCTGGAGTGTACGCTGTATACTCAAACAACACTATGAGTTGGCTTTTACTAGAACGAAGCAACGACACATCGAAAAACTGAAACAACTCTTTGCCAAGAAAAAAAAAACACCTAAGAAGGTAGGAACCAATTAATTGGGTTCATAACATGTCTACTCGCCAACTAAGTACAGATGAGATATCAGTTTTGTCTAAGGGTCTAAACATTTGCCATCGCACCATCCAAGATTCCTTATCGTGAACTTATCGTTGAAGTTGAGAATTCAATCCATAAACTGTTTGAAGAAAGAAAAGTTGATGTAAGAAACAAAGTCACTAATATCTTAATGAATGCTAAAACACCACAGCCTAACCTGACAAAATTAAGGTGAACGGTAACGTTGTAAAAGAACTTAGAAAAGACAAAGATGTTGTGATATTAAAATTAAGCTGACAAAGGAAATGCTACCGTGATTATGGATAGAGTAACCTATATGACGAGAAGACACAATTGTTATTGGATGATAGAAAGGAAATGCTACCGTGATTATGGATAGAGTAACCTATGACGAGAAGATACAATTGCAATTGGATGATAGAAAGGAAAATAATGCTACCGTGATTATGGATAGAGTAACCTATGACGAGAAGATACAATTGTTATTGGATGATAGAAAGGAAATGCTACCGTGATTATGGATAGAGTAACCTATGACGAGAAGATACAATTGTTATTGGATGATAGAAAGGAAATGCTACCGTGATTATGGATAGAGTAACCTATGACGAGAAGATACAATTGCTATTGGATGATAGAAAGGAAATTAAATGCTACCGTAATTATAGATAGAGTAACCTCCCAAGATTCACAAACCTGGCACACCGTTAAGACATATCGTCAGTTTCATAGGTTCGCCTACCGATATGAGTTATCCAAGTATTTAAGCAGTCTACTGTCTCCTCTCGTAGGCAATACAGTCCATCACATTCGTAACACCAAAGACTGGATAGAAGTAGCTAAGAACTTGAAGATAGAGCATGGGCATGATGAAGAATTGGTGTCTTTTGACGTGATCTCCCTGTTACATCTGTCCCAACTGATACTGATGTAAACGTAGTAGGCTTGAAAACCACAAACAACTAGTTGAAAGAACTCATTTGCTTCCATCTGACATCACAGCCCTCTTAGTGTTCTGTTCGACCGAGTTGCAATGGAAAGGAACGTTTTACAAGCAGATTCGTGGTACAGCCATGGGATCACCTGTGTCAGTTGTGGTGGCGAACTTGATCATGGAGGATCTGGAGTCCAAAGCATTATCCACCTTTGTCAACTCTCCCATGATATTTTGCAGATATGTTGATGACATCATTAGTCTGCTTTAAAAGAAGTCGGACATCGCTAAATTGCATAACCATCTTAACAATCAAACAAAAATATCCAGTTTACCCTAGAGCGATACAATGGTGAAGATTTACCTTTTCTCGACACGTTATATAAAGTGAAAAGTGATGGTAGAGTAGAAACATCTGTGTACAGAAAGAAGACCCACACGGATAGGTACCATCCTAAACAACACAAGGACTCGGTTGTGCGCATTATATTCCAGAGCCAGACGTATCATTTCAAAAGCAAGCCAACATAGATCATCAGAAGAAATTCACCTTTACAAGACTCTAAAGGAACTGAACGGCTATCCTAGCTAAAGCCTTTATTATCATGAACAAGACAAAGTAAGGCGGTAAGATAGAAGTGATGCTGATAGCCAGAAGACAGAATATATGGGAACATTAGCCCTCCCTTACGTTCAGGGTGTAACTGAAAGGATGCAGCGCAGTACTCCAGGCTCATGAAATAAGATCCTCAGTTAAATCATTCGTAACACTAAAACAAGAGCTGTCGAGACCAAAAGATGTACTACCAAAAGAGACAAGTACAGGAGTACAGTGGTTTACGAAATACCCTGTGGTGATTGTGATGTCAAATATATTGGAGACGGGTAGGCAAAAAGAGCACATGGCTAGTGTACGCCTCGGGAAGGTTGAGACGTCAGCTTTAGCTGAACACGCAAATAAAATGAACCACAACATTGAGTGGAAAGATTCAGGAATTCTTGCCAAGGAACATTGTTGGAACAAACGTAGATGGACTGAGGCGTTTTTTATTTCTTGCCGTTGTAATGTTTTGTTTAACAGAGACTGTGGAAGAACTATTCCATCAAGTTACACGCCTTTTTAAATTTCTAAGATTAGTAATTAGTTTGAACTATCTGTAGTATTTTTATTATGTTTTCCATTGTGTCATGCGCGCGCAATTTGTTTTATTTCTACAATTGGCGCTAATTTACTTTGAAACACTAACGGTTTGAAAATCATTGATAATGGTATATTTTGTGGCGCACGTATAAGGTCTTTTTATCCCCTCCCCCTCCCCCAACATGTGCAACTTAGTGCCATGTTTGGTAGAATCAGTCATAATTTAGATAGTTGTTTCAGGATCTACCTTGAGCCTCCGCTGATGAAAGTGTGTCCCATGAACGATACTTCAGTTCCATGTATTATTAAAGTACAACTTATATTTAATGAAATATAATATTAATTTTATAAATAACAATACAAATCTACATTATAAGCTTACTAAATAAATCTTTGTTTTCTAATTGTGCTTTAAAAGTAATTGTGCTATGCTGGACACGCGCCTCAGCAGGGATTTTATTCCAGAGTACAGAACCTCTATAGTGGAAGGTACATGTCCCTGCCTTTGATTTAGGTCTAGGGATATGTAAATTAGAAGATGAATTTCTCAGGTTATACGAATGTATATCCATAGTAGAGGTAAAAATATCCTTTAAATAGGAGGGTGATAAATCAGTATATATTTTATACATAATTATTGCTAATTTTCTGGTTCGTCTGTACTCCAATTTTTCCCAACCCAGCTCATCCAATAAGACCTTAGATCGTGTTTCATAATTTTTCTGCTTAATGATTCTAGCTGATCTATTTTGTAGCCGTTGAAGCTTGTCAGACATTCCTTTACTAGTGGAATCCCAAATAGAGCTACAATAATCAAAGTAGGGGAGAATTAGTGCTCTATACATACACAACCGTGTTTCAAGTGGTAAGATTGAGCCTAGGCGCTTTAATATAGCTAGACCTGTTGTGATTTTCTTTGAGATCAAAAGAATGTGTGAAGTCCAGGTTAGGTTTTGATCAATCAGAAGTCCTAACGATTTATTCAGTTTTTCTCTCCAGTGGCACATCGTCTGCCTTAATATTAAAAGTATTTGGTACTTGAGCGAGTTTAAACTGACTCCCTATGAGCATGTATTTGTTTTTTTTGACATTTAAAGTTAATTTATTAGCTCTAAGCCAAGTTTGGATTTGGTCCAGATCATGATTCATTTGAGTTTGAAGCACATGCGGATCTTCTGTTGATGTAGTTAATGTAGTATCATCAGCATACATCCTTGGCGTGGAGAAAAGGTTACATGCGCGAAACTGGCGGTTTTTTCAAAATGGCGGCTTTGTCAGTGAAGGAAGCGATCGAAAATATTTTTGAATCAGACGACGAACACGAACACGAAGAAGAGGAAGTTGAAGATTTAGAGGAAGGGAAGGATGAGGACCTATTAGACTCATGGCTTGACACGTTTCCTGCACAAGAAGGATTCAATCGAGACCTTTTTAAGGATATTGCATCCGAGCTATTGAAGCCTGTCGTTAAACAGTGCTCAGTGAGCTGCGGTCATGGTGAATTGCAGCCTACTGAGCGTTCAAAAGGTAAATAATAAACGCTTCTTGCTAGTCTAGTGCTTACAGATTGTGGACATTTCGCTTTTATATAAATTGTTGTTATATATGATGTAGTGATGTAGACCTTTATACCTATTCAGACTGTATATTATACAGTTTGAATAGGTAAGGTCTACATCACTACATCATATATAACAACAATTTATATAAGCTTAAATATTGTAAAAAGCCCAAAGGCAAAGGCTGTAATGGCAAACTGAGTTATTTCCTATTGATATAGGTTATTTCGTCATTTATCTTCTTTGTTTATAGCTGCCACATTACTGTCATTTTCATCGGTGAACGCAGCCTCGGTTATCCACAGTGAAGCATCACTGTGGATGCGGAAAATTTACACTCGCCTCTCAGGTCGAGTGGCTGTGCGGCGACCATACCATGCCAAGATCTGCCGGCAGATCCCACATGAAATTTTCAAGGTTGCGAGGCGTGTGGTGGTTGGAAACAAAGATGGCAGTTTCTTTGAGCCAAGATGCTATGTGAGAACTAATAGTAAGGCTGAAGTTATTTGTTTCACCTCTCTGTACTCTTTCCAGAAATTCATGTCCACGATTTCTGGATTGAGCAGGAGTGAGATGAAAAAATATTTCAGCCGACAACTGCAAGGGAGAAATAGATTGGGTCACACAGTCAAGTTACTAGTGGATGACGAGAAACAAATCAGCTTCACCTACTGGATCAAACGTGGGCAACTTGACATTGCATTCCAGTATGGGGAATGGAACACTAGAAATTATCCCCAACATAACTGTGACTTCGATCCCGAAGAACTTTGATTCATGACAGGTCTTTGTCCCGTGGGGGGTGGGGGGTTTGGGACTCCCATATATAGTGGTGGGGATGCTCGTCATACCTAGTTTTAGGGTTTGAAATCAGCCATTTGGTACAGCTTAGGGGGTCTCTAGATTTAAAAGGAACAGCAAAATACCAAGTCAGTACGCTTTATTTAATATGATAATACCGGTAATACATTTATTTTTGTGCAATCTCGCAATCTGATGACACATAGAATGAGGAATCACTCGCGCTCGTAGCCAGCATGCGCTTGTGATTTCACTTGAGTTTTGAATATTTTATGACATCAAGTAGAGTGTGTCAATAAGAGTACAGACAACTCAAAACCATCTGCAATTTGTTAAATAGCTCTTAACCAATGCTGTCCTAGGGTGTCTGTCAGCAAATAAAATAATGATCATTAATGATATTTCGACCCAGGATTTTTCAACCCCCTAACATTTTTTGTGTTAACCTCAAAGTGCAAAGCAATTAATATACTTATTAATATATTATTACCTCTTATGGGATGAAAGATTATTTCATGCCACGCCCACTTGGAAGAGACTCGGGTACCTTTTAGGGTTAATTTTCAAAATTCCTGACGAGCATCCCCAACACTTTCTATTTGGGAGCCCAAAGTACCCCCCTCCCCCAACTACCCCATAGTCCCAGCACCCCCTAGCTCTATCCCTGTTTAGGGTGTCTGTCAGCAAATAACATTTGTTTTGCAAAGCTTATTCCAAGGCATCGGATATTTATCGCAAAATACCAAGGAATTAATAATACTTATTGTTTATACTTCAATGGTACATGTACTTCATAGGGGTGAAAAATATTTCATGCCACGCCCACGCATTTTCAAGATTTCCGACGAGCATCCCCACCCTGGGTAATCTGTAGTTATTGTATCTAGTGGGCCAAATTGGAAACCAGTATTGTTGTATATTGCTGTATTTGTAAACCCACTCAAAATAAAGATTATTATTATTATTATTATTACCACTTTATGTATGGGAGTGTCCCCCCTAGGATCCCCCCCTCCCCCTCCCCCCCCACCCCACCAGGGTCTTTGTGTGGTATACTGATGATGTTGTTTAGTCTTCTCTAATTAAAGAAAAACTGGAAAACAAGTGAAAACATAGAAAAGCTCTTGATTGAATCCTTCTTGCCTGGAAAACGTGTTGAGCCATGAGTCTAATATCTATAAAACTTATAATAATGATTATTTAGAGTACAATCACTAATCAATAATACTTGTCATTTATTGACAAAGTACATTACAGTTCTTTGAGTGTAATGATGTTCATTGAAATAAAACAAGTTCACCTTTGATCTGCTACATGTATTTACCTGTCCCGTTAGAGTTCATACAATAAAATCATGTCCATGAAACAGTACAGAACTATATATTTTTTATTTTGCACTAAAAATCACTGATGAAATACAAATGACATTGTCACTATTTACAATATATTATCACTATACAGTGTTATGAATATAGTCTGTAAATAAATAATGTCCATCTTTGAACTGTGTCTGAATGTATATTGTATAACTTAATTCTTTGAATTTATAAATAAATATTCATTTTTTTGCACTTGAAGGCTTACATTTTATTTACATGTACAATATTTATATGCTCTTTGAACTTGTAGATATATGAAATAAATAATGTTCATCTTTGAACTGTATCTGAATGTACTTAATTCTTTGGATAGAGTGATGGCACTAGACACTACTTCCATTGTTTTCTTTTGTTTTGATCTGACTATTGGTAACTAACTATTATATTTTGTTTCACGGGTTATTAGAGTGCAATTTAGAAAAGCGTGAAATAGTACTAATTTTAAATAGTACTAAATAGTGCTATTTCTATTGTTTTCTATTGTTTCATTAGTGCTATTTAGTACTAATTAGTTATTTAGTTTTCAAGCTTTTCTAACTTGCACTCTAAGTGCCATCACTCTATATATGAAATAAATATTCATTTGTGCACTTGAAGGCTTACATGTATTTACATGTACAGGTAGGTACACTGTACAATATAGAATGATTCCAATAAACCTGGGCATTAATAACTACAGCAATACACACTATTGGACACTCACTCTTTTGTTTTCTTTTGTTTCTTTGCATCTAATAAACACTGACAGCTAATTAGTAGTGCCCAGGTTTATTGGAATCACTCTATTAGAGTACAAACAATATATATCAGTGTGAAACAGTACTGCATAGCACTGAAGAAACAATAGAAAACAATAGAGGTAACACTATTTAGTAGTACTATTCCATGGTTAGTGTGATTTTCTTCGGACCGTGAAATAGTTAGTAGACAAATAGACATTACTAGACTGTAATTCCATTGTTTTCTTTTGTGTCTATTTGACTATTATACACTAATTCTTTCATGGTTTGAGGAAAATCACTCTATATTGTTTGCACTTATATGCTCTTTGAACTTGTAGATATATGAAATAAATATTGTTCATCTTTGAACTGTATCTGAATGTGCATTGTATAACTTAATAATTCTTTGAATTTGAATATATAAATAATAATATTGTTTTGCACTTGACAGATATATTTATAAGTACTAAAAAGCAGATGGAAAACATTGCACTATTTAGTACTATTTACAATACATGGATATATTGTACATGCATGCAATCTATAGTATAATAAATAAATAAATAAAGTTCATATTTGAACTTGAAAGGTAATTTACATTTAAATAATTTAGACATAATATTGTGAATTTTGATATTTTGAAAACATGTTATCCACATTATGCTTTGAACTTGATATAGACAACTACATATACCGTACATGCATTGCATCAAACTTATGGTAATTTGAATTTGCAGACAATTCTTTTGGTACATGCCACAAAATTACATGTATTTGAGTTTCGGTGACAAATCTAACTTTGTACCGGTAGTTATAAAACATACATGTACAGTGTAGTGTATTTTTGTGGGGATAGAAAAACACATGAGAGCTCCAATGAAATGTACAGTCAGCTCTATCTAAATGGCTTAAGTTGAACAGATTAATATGAGAAACTTGAATATGTACTTGGTATTTTTATTGAGAATGGTGCAACGTTACTTGGTCCACAGAGAGAGAGTTGACTGCATGTAGTTAGGGGAAATCAGTGAATATATCACACCTTGGTAAAATAAGTTTTTTTATTATTGTTTATTGATGCATATGGATTATAAGCTCTGCTAAACTTATCATTTCTATTGTGTTTTCCTCATGAATTATTGAAGAATATGATTGAAATAAATCAATATTTATATATAGAATACAAACAATAAAACTGTGCATCTTACACCTATATCAATTGCCATTGTCCAATATAAGAAGAAAATACAGCCAGACTTAAATTTATAAAGAACACTCCTGTCAATACACTGTTATCATAATTTCAAACAACAGTCACCTTAGAATTGTAACTATACACAAGTTATGCCTTTCACAAGTAATGAGTCATATTTTGAGGTTTAACTGTAGCAAACACCTGTTCATTGCAATAACTAAAAGGAAAAAAGTCCAAGCAAGACACCCAAAGTATTATATAGTAATTTAAATAATTCATCCAATTTTATCTTGATACTACCTGATGTATTTCAATTTAGAGTGGCAGGAATAAAATCAAGGGTCATCTTCTGAGAGCTTGCCATCATTAAAATACCTACTATAGTACAGAAGTGCATTTATGGTATATGTCATTAGCATGTAATTTAAATAAATAGATGATAAATAGATAACTGCATTTATAAATAGATAAATATATTATAAATAGATAACTGTATTTATAAATAGATGATAAATAGATAACTGCATTTATAAATAGATAAATAGATGATAAATAGATATAAATAGATAACTGCATTTATAAATAGATGATAAATAGATAACTGCATTTATAAATAAATAAATAGATAAATAGATGATAAATAGATAACTGCATTTATAAATAGATAAATAGATGATAAATAGATAACTGCATTTATAAATAGATAAATAGATTATAAATAAATAAATAGATTATATAAATAGATAAATAGATGATAAATAGATAACTGCATTTATAAATAGATAAATAGATGATAAATAGATAACTGCATTTATAAATAGATAAATAGATGATAAATAGATAACTGCATTTATAAATAAATAAATAGATTATAAATAGATAAATAGATGATAAATAGATAACTGCATTTATAAATAGATAAATAGATGATAAATAGATAACTGTATTTATAAATAGATGTAGACAATGTAATAATAATAAACTTGAGAAAGAGGTATATAAAGAAGAGAAAATAAATATTGATAAACAGATCAACAAATATTTTTATACATGTAGCACCGATTTCACTTATTTTAAAAAGGATTTAATAAAATAATAATTACATGTATTAACAGATAGTAGATATAATTTTCTCCCTAAATGGATGGGAGCAATACTTACACAAGGACAATGTTAATGACTTATTAAGTCCACAGCCACAGAAGTTATCATCATCGGTCGCACGCTTGGGAATATAAGTTAGTCCACTGGAGGTCACAGGCTTTGTCAAATTGTACCCCCGCTCACGTAGCCAAATCAGAGAGACGTACTCATGCATAAAAATCTGTTGCCATCTTGAGTGATAAGTAGTGTTATTGCAGTATCTAGCAATAGAAACATGTTTGGATTCCCTCCCCTCCATAGAATTAAGACCCAACCCCATCCCATACTTACCTCTCATTTCCTTGGTGTGAACAGGCACAACATTGCCTAGTGTCCACACTGTGGGATTTGAAGAAAAAAAAGAAATATTTAATTTAAAGAAAATTCTACATAAACGACCAAGCTCATTCACCTGTTCATCTGAAATAGTTAAACGATTAAAGAGTGACACACAATTACGCAAGGTCAAAGCAAGATAAGCGAGAACATGGAATTGAAACTTGGACTTTGTACCAACCTTTAAGACAGGCTCTACAACATCAATTAGGTACATAAAATTCTTTAGAAATTGCCTCGAGTCTTTACCGGTAAAACGATAATCAAAACTTTTAGCATCGGGTCCTGCTTCATTGAAATGTTTTACCACCTTCTTGGCCAACCTAGACAAACAGCATTTGGACTTCAGAGCATGAACATACTTAGTAAGGGGATTATCAGATGACAGCTGCAAAAAAGAAATATGATCACTTGAAATGGCAGATACTTTAATAACTTCATAAAGAAAATATTTATGTACAAGAGCACATGCATTATTTTTCAAGTGAAGGGGTTCGACATGAGCTTGGTCAATTAACTTTCCCACAGGAGGCTTAAATTCTTGGCGGCTTTTCAAGCTGGAAATTAAACTTGTTATTTTCTGTCGTTTGGTTTTTATGCTCAGATTTTTTTTGCCAAAATCTTTTTTGGCAGCTTCAACCTTTTGAACAACTTTAATGCGGTGCTGATAATTCCATGGCTTCCACAAGTTCTTTTCTTCTCTTCCAAATGTACCAGTGAGACACATTGCATTTTCTGTTGACACATCTGCAAAAGAAGAAAAGAACTTTGCACTGTTATTTAATTCCCCCCCTAAAAAAGCAAGCATTTTCATATCATTTGGCAGTTCACATATTTTAAACCTGACATTTATAATTTGTTCATTAACAACAACAGGGAAAGTTTCTTGTTCAATAGATTGGATTTCGTTAAGTAAAAACATTATAAATCTTTGTACAGCGAGTGAGCTTTCAGAGCAGTTTGCTCCAAAAATTAAAAAATTCTCATTGCTGCTGAGTACTCCACGGCCAATATTAAGTAAACTGACGAGCCATGAACATGCAGTGTCGTCCTTCCCGAATGGCGCACCATCCCCACCTAAAGCAACAAAGAAAGTGTTAGTGTCTTCAAACCACAAGAGATCATAACCGCTGCTTTTGCTTAGATAAAATTTGGCCAAATTTATTAATGTTTCTCTTAAGCTACGGTAGCAACCACTTACCTTCATGTCAGTCATTCCCTCACACAATGTATCTTGAACACTGTACAAGGTACCAATTGGAATAGACTTGATGAAAGGCATAAGCTTATTGTATGAAACAAGTCTAGGGACAGGACAATCAGCAATTGATATACGTGTTGTCTGCAACTTCTTACCATTAACCTTGTATGCACTATCTCTGTATAGTTTACGGTACTTTCGTTTACCCATTACCCCCCCATTATAATACACCTGTACACTTCTACACATATTTTCATTGGAGCTCTCATACTTTTTTAGATCAGATTTGTAAAGCTTAGGCGCTATCTGTTTTGCCTTTTTACTTGAAATCAGCATCTCTGTTAATAGCTTGGAACTGCAGCGGTTTAAAATAGTATCGACCAGCCCAACTGTAGCTGCCCTCTTTGTCCCACCATGTATTCTGCTTGCTGCCTCAAAGGTCTCTCTTCTTCTCTTCCTGCCCACTGTGTCCCCCAAAGTTACTCTGCTATCTACAAAATCAGTTGCAGCTTTACTCTTCTTCAATCTGTCTTCTTGTCTTCCTGTACCACTGTCACCTAACTCCCTTCCTATCTCCTCTAACTCCTCAACATTCCTGACTACCTCTCCAATCTATTTGAAATTATAGATAAAACATAGTAGCTGTTTCAGTTAAGCACATACTATAGTACGTATCATTACGTATCATTTTAAAGTCATCTTGCAGCTCATATTTCCAGGGGGAAGGGATGGCAGGGGGGGGAGGGGGGGGGGGGGGGGGGGTGACTCCCATATATAGTTTATAGTATAAATATAATTAGTGGTTGGGATGCTCGTCGGAAATTTTGAAAATGACCCCTAAAAGGTACCTGATTCTTGCCCAGGTGGGCATGGTAACAAAAGGTACTGGCTTTAATAGTCTCTTGTGGTCCTTTTAGATTTGTGAAACCCTATAAAGAAGAGGTACCAAATCGCAAATCTGAACTGCCCTAAAAGGTACGACGAGAATCCTAACCACTTTATATATGGGAGTCCCGGCCGGCCCCCAGGCTCATATTGCTTTCCGTCTAAAATTGAATTGAAATGTTTTGACAATTACCAGACTGAATTAAGCTATGAAACGGAAAATACAATCTGAATTAATATCAATTGTACCGCTAATTTTCGCGCGAAGGAATTCGCGCATGAGTTGGTTTGACTGCATGTAAACATAACTGTCATAAGTTTATAGACGTATTATATTGCTGTAATTGCTTTTTGCTAACTCATACCTTACTATCTAATCTCCTTAATTTGACTTGTTTAGCCTTCAATACCAGTTCTTTCTCCTTGATTTCAATGTCCAACTCTTGAATCGTCCTGTTAAGTTCCATCTGCTTGTCACTGTTTTCCTTCTCATGCTTTCTGTGTAGATCCACTCTGTAGCGTGGCATGTTTCACGTCTTCGATGTATTTCAGTCTTGACCAGTTTTGACACAAATTGCGAGTGTTCGCACAAAAAAAACAAAGCTCAAATCAGGAAATCAGAAACGATAGAGTTGTAGTTTGGACATTAAACAGCGAAAATAAGACAATTAAAGCAAATAAAAAGTAGACATGGCGAAAATTTACCAAGCCTCAAAATATGTGCTCAAAGAGAAAATGACAGAAAAGCGAAATATGAAGCATTTGACGGGAACACAGGTTCGCAACCGAGAAGCAAATCCCGCCATGTTTGGTATCTCTGCAAAGCTGTTTCCAATGTCGATAATTTCCCGCCAACCGATTGCTCTTTCGGTAAGACACGAATATTTTACGAGGCGACAAAACGAACACCCGACGAACATCGTAAACTAGTCACCAGCCTCCCGAAAAATAGCTCCCGTCCAACGAAAATTCGGCGACACTTTAGGGTGCTGTTTTTCGAAGCGCGCGGGCCCTATATAATAACGGGCCTAATATTGATCCTTGGGGGATTCCACATGTAAGAGTAGAAAAGTCTGACATAACTCCATCAATTATAGTTTTCTGTTTACGTTCATCAAGATAGGAATTGAACCAATCTAGGGTTGTAGAGGTAACCCCATATGATATGAGCTTTTGTAGCAGAATAGAATGATTCATAGTATCAAAAGCTTTCTTGAGGTCCAGGAAAATTACGCCATTAAGTTTGTTGTTATCTATATTCCTAAGCCATTCATTTGTAGTTTCGAGTAAGGTTGTTTCAGTGCTATACATTGGTCTAAAACCTGACTGCGACTCAGTCAATAAGTTGTGTAGATTTAAATATGCATAAAGTTGATTAAAAACAATTCTTTCAATTAATTTGCTCACAACAGGTAGAACTGAGATTGGTCTATAGTTATTTGGATATGTCTTAATATCATCTTTAAAAATAGGATAAACCTTGGCATATTTCCACTTATCTGGGAAGATACCAGTTGAAATTGATAGATTTATTATAAATGTTAAAGAAGAAAGAAGTTACAATGACAGGTGCTGCCTCTTTCAAGAGGCGGGGTGATATATTATCTAATCCAGTGGCTTTGTTTGTTGACATTGATTTTAGTATGCTCAGAATTTCATCGGGTGTTGTGGGTTTAAGATGGAAGGTATGTTCAGTTGGAGTAATATAATCGGTAAACTTAGAATGCACATCTGGGATTTCTGATGCCAGAGATGGCCCAATATTCGAGAAGTGTTTGTTTAAGGTGTCTGAAATGTCTTCAGGGGTGGTATAGGTACAACCTTCCACCTCAAGTTTATTAACCCCTGTAGTTTTGGAGTTATTCCCCATTAGTTTGTTTATGCCTTTCCAGGTCTTCCTAATGTCACTCTTATTTTGCATGAAATAGGAGTTATAATGATCTATTTTTGCTCTTTTTATGGCGTAGTTTACTTGGTTTTTAGTATAAGTATAGTTTGCCCAGTTCGTCTGTGAAGAGGATTTTGAGGCAATTTTTTTGAGTCTATCCCTCTCAAACATTTGTTTTTTGAGATCAGGAGTGATCCACGAGCAATTGGAACCCTTAACTCTTCTTTTCTTTAATGGAGCATGTTTATCAGCTATAGAGAGAAACATCTGGTACCATAGGTCCCAGGCTTTATTTGGATCCCTTTCAGTCTTAATTTTATGCCATGGAATCATATACAATTCATTTCTAAATCCAAAAGGATCGAATTTTTTAAAACATCTGCTGATAACAATTTTTGGATTTGACTTAGGGATAATGGTTTTTCTTATAGCATAGATAAGGCAGTGATCACTCAAACCAATATCACAAACACCAGAATATGAGAATTTTGCTGGATTATTTGTTAGAAATAAATCAATAGTAGATGAAGTATTCTGGGTAATACGTGTAGGGTGTTTGATTAGTTGGTCGTATTGATACATACTGCAGATATTTAGAAGCATTGTAGCTTTATGATCAAGTGGAGATGCACCAAGGTCACAGTTCAAATCTCCTATTATGTTAACTTCCATATTATAATTTTCTATCTTATCCAGCAATGAATCAAATTTATTAAAGATCTCAATATTTGTACCAGGTGGTCTGTACCATGTTCCTACGATAAAGGGTTTAGTCTTTGGTTTGATCACCTGGATACCAATAAACTCAAGATCATCATCTGGGAGATTTGAAAGAACTTTATAATTGAGCGTATTTCTGATCAGGAGAGCCACACCACCTCCAGATCTGTTTCTATCTCTCCTTTCAATTACATATCCTGGAATATTTACCTCACCATTTGAGATAGTATGGTCAAGGCGTGACTCATTAATTGCCATGCCAGGATATCAAACGGTTGAGAAAGCATGTATACTCTCAGCTGGTCAATGTGTTTATATAAACTTACTATGTTGATTGCAGCTATTTTAAACCCTCTATGATTAGAAATATCAAGGGTTGGTATCTTATTGGAGCAAAGTGGGCTATTTATATTTATCTTAGGAGTAGAATCTCCTTGTTTATTTGGATGAGCCAGATTATGGGATGAGGGTTCCCTGCTGGGGTTTCTAATAATTAATCAAGTGCTGGAACAGCCATCTAAAAATTCTACAAAGTTATTGCTAATTTTTGTGTTACCTGTCTCATTTAAATGTAATCCACTGTTGTTAAGGTCTTTTGAGCCAATATTCGTGTGTTGTATAAGAGACCATCCATGTTGATTACAAAACTTCTTCAGTTTCTTATTAACTTCTCTGACTTGCTCTGTCATACTGACTACTACTACTACTACTACTACTACTACTACTACTACTACTACTACTACTACTACTACTACTACTACTACTACTACTACTACTACTACTACTACTACTACTACTACTACTACTACTACTACTACTACTACTACTACTACTACTACTAATAATAATAATAATAATAACAATAATAATAATCTTTATTTATCCTACAAAATGGATCAGCGGATACAAGTACCAACTGGTTTAACGGTCGTGGGTCGATGCATACCCTGAGAGCTCCTGACTTCTTTCTCACGATTGCTAGACTGCTCACCCACGGCGTTGCTTCCTCCACTGGGACTAAAACTCCTAATTCCACGTAGTTCTCCAGCTCTAATTATTCTTTCAGCTGTTCCTTCAGTGCAGTAGGCCGACTCTACGCGTTGGCGTTGATGGGCTTCGCGTCTTCTTCTGTAGCTAAGTGGATCATCCCAGGAAGAGTTTCCAGCTTGCGATTGAATACATCACTGTACTTTTCGACGATTGCCTCCGCCGTGGTTATATGGTTCACCTTGTGCTTGTTCCTGCATGGGAGGGGTGGATGTCGCGCTGATAATGTCATCGCTAACAGTGATGAGCTTCATTTGTTGCACCGCTCCTACTCTAAGGAGTGGGGGTATAGTCTACTACGTGATTTCAACAGAATACTTCTTTCGATTCTTGGAATCTCGGATGACCATCCGCGCCGTCCCTACATGACTGGTGTCCGTTAAATTCCACTTTTCAACGCCTTCTTGGCGACTGTGGTGGTTGAATGTTTGAGCGCATCTTATTGATATAATCCACTACATTGGCACTGACACTTTTAAGGCACACTGAGGTGTTGTTTTCGGTAAAGTTTGTTTATTATTATTATTATTAGGAAGATAAAATTAGTATAGGTAATAGGATGGTTTGTAGTGATATTTGGGATAAATACCACGAGTGATATTTCAAAATTGTTAAAGTGAATATGACACGAAATTTGTTTTTTGAAAATCGATTACATATGAAGTGAATAGTGGGATGGTTCAGTATTTTGTGATTTGAACTTCGCATTGGCGAGTTATAAAGGATTGAAATCGTGATATGTTAATTCGGTGACGTCAGAGTGGGTTTAATTTATTATACAAAAGTGCCATCGTGCAAACTATTGACATTTTTTAATCTGGCAAAAAGTGTTCTACAATTGATATACATGATGTTAATTTTGTTTTTCTATTTCAGAAAAGAGTGCTGCTTGGAAAAGTATAAATAAGTTACGGTAAAACCCACTCTGACGTCACCGAATTAGCATATCACGATTTCAATCCTTTATAACTCGCCAATGCGAAGCTCAAATCACAAAATACTGAACCATCCCACTATTCACTTCATATGTAATCGATTTTCAAAAGAAAAAAATTCGTGTCATATACACTTTGTTAACAAAATTTCACGAGCCTCCGGCGAGTGAAATTTGTGACAATTTTGAAATATCACGAGTGGTATTTTTCCCAAATATCACGTACAAACCATGCTATTAATTGTTAATACTAGTAGTTTCTGGTAGAAAGTGAAGTGCTGCGAGTTGTGCACTGCCGTACATGGTAACACATAAAAGTGAAATGTAGCTTTCAATGCATACATGTATGTGAAATGTAGCTTTCAATGCATACATGTGGCTGTCCCTTGTCAGCCAGGTGCATTAGTGGTAAAATAAAATAATAAAAATGCGGTATAATAATAGTAATAACTTTATTACTGTGTCATGTGTTCTAGCTTACAAGAAACCTATTTCCCTCCCATATATCTACTGATTCTCATTCCCACCCTTGTCCCATTGTTCCCATCCCACATCTCCATTGATTCTCATTCCCATCCCGGTCACATTGTTCCATTCCATGTCTCTATTAATTGGTGTTGCTTAATACAAATGCTAACACTATAATAATCTGGTCATAGACAGACAGCTATAGACATGTACCAGCACTAAAAGCATGCAATACTTTGCACTATTTATGTTGCACACGTGTAATAGTTTGTACTCTAATCGGATATGCAGTAATTAATACAAATATGGATTCAATGAAATAGAGAATTGTGTTTGTGTATATTATATACAATGTTACTGGCCAGATATCAGGAAAGATGTCGAAGCCTCATAGCACACTTGTAGAAGATAAAAGTACATCAGGATGGATCGTATAATTTGATTCAGTAGTTGCCTCAATGGCAATGGCATGATTGGTTTGACGAAGACCAACGAGCTCGATCAGGTAGATAGGTCAGCGACAGCATCTGGGATACTAACTGTGTCTTTCAAAAGCATTCAAGTACATGCTGTCTCCTTCGGTCAACTCTGATCGACTGTAGAAGTAACTTAAGTACTTCATTGTGGAACTGGAGGTGACTGAGCACACAACCATAACAGCGCTGAAAACTCATAAAAGAACATGGTCTTTCCCTTGAAATGTCACTAAATTGTTCATGACCCCGATGAATGCTTCCAGCAATGAATAAAGTTGTATTTGACATCATGGATTTGTAGAAAACTGCGAACACTTTCCTGGCTTGAATCAGCGAAAAATAAACGATACTCAATATTAAAATCGATTGAACGTGTTGTGAGTGTGCGCTGATCAAAAGTACCGTGGCTCACAAAATCATCTCCAACCATCCACAAACTCCGTGAAATGCAGTCTCGACTCTCGCCGCATCCACATAAGTGCCCAGATCCCACACGACCACACATGACACAGGAACTCCGTCAAGATTAGTTTCGCTGCTCGCTGCGCTCGCAGCAAATATGATCTAAGCAAATTCTGCAATTTCGATCAGGCGTTTCGTGCGTTTGTTTATTTCAAAACTCAAGCGGATTGGTTATAATAAACATGTGACTATGCAAATGTCTCGTGACAAATTTGTAAAAACTTTCAAGAGCGAAAGTTCGTTGACATGATCATGAAAGTACCTTTTTATAAACCTAAAGAGTTCTTCTTATAAAGAGCATTTTCAAATATTTGTAAAGGAACAAAGTCAATCAGTGGTCTTCATGTTGACTTGCTGTTGAGATACAGAGGCGTCAGTTCCATAGTTGATCGTCACTTGACATCCATGGAAATTGTTGAAATATGCCACTGATGGAGTTACTGGATTGTCACAACTTGCTGGGAATACAGTTGACAATGGTTGTCTCATCTGCTGACACATTGGATCACTTAGGATGTTTGAAATATGACGCTGCTCAATTTCGTCGCCTTCTTTGTAATCTATCAGAGACCGTTCGTTTGTGTGGCCAGTGACACCGATTATTGCAGACCTTGGTTGATTGGAGGCTTTCAACTTTTTTACCAGTGTTTTTCTAACTGTGTTCACACCGGCGTCTTGGCACATAGTTTTCATGAAACTGTTAATTGTTCTTCGTCTTCTGCGTTGAGAGGTTTTGAAGCATTTGGTCGCTTCCCATATCCCTGCTGTCGAAGAGCTCTGGCTTTTCCCTCCAATACGTCTCTGCATTTCTGGAATTCTCGATCTTTTGCAATGCGGTATGGACTTTGTAGATACTTCAATTGCCTATCAAGTGAAGACAACATGACTCTTAGGCTGTCTGGCTCGTATTCGCTCCCATCGGTTTTACGTACTTCGGCAAAGAAAACCGCAAGAGTTTTATCCAGGTCTTCAGCACAGTAAGTTCCAATATTTGTTTGTAATTCTTTACTCGATGCCCAGTTTTCAAATACATTTATGTTTTTGTACTTTTTGTTGTGTTTTTGTTTTTTTGCGTTTTCTGCTAAATTGTCGATGGAAATCTTTCAGCCATTTTTTTCCAGCTATGGCAATTTTGAAATACCACTCTCGAGAGCTTGAAATACCGCTATTACGAATAAATACCACTCTTCTCAGCCAATCGAATTGCAGGATTTGCTTAGGTCATATTATTAAGCAGCTAACAATTCAATATACTTGATATGATTGGTCGATTCTTCAGGTGTCCAATGACCCCCTGACCATTTGATGTTAGCACCACATTAATGGAGGCCGGCATCGTACTCAATTGTGTGTTTCAAAGTGGGGTCCCTCGTTCGTGACCCATGATAAATCTTGGCGAGTTAAAATGTAATTAGCGAATACAGCGCGTCATGACATATCTGTAATGTGCTCCTATCAGTAAAGACATGTCTGCCGACTAACATGTTTCAACTGATCTATAATAAAGCTGTAGATAGTTTTAAAACAGCTGGGCAAGACGAAACTAGATTTTACAGATTCCTGCGCGACTTCCACTTTCTGTTTTGGACTGAGTTATTCACATGCAGGCTCGATCTC
>JAUJYZ010001074.1:0-70000 GCA_033675265.1 Actinostola sp. cb2023 | reverse complement strand
AGTAGTAGTAGTAGTAGTAGTAGTAGTAGTAGTAGTAGTAGTAGTAGTAGTAGTTGTAGTAGTAGTAGTAGTAGTAGTAGTAGTAGTAATGTAGTAGTAGTAGCAGTAGTAGTAGTAGTAGTAGTAGTAGTAGTAGTAGTAGTAGTAGTAGTAGTAGTAGTAGTAGTAGTAGTAGTAGTAGTAGTAGTAGTAGTAGTAGTAGTAGTAGTAGTAGTAGTAGTAGTAGTAGTAGTAGTAGTAGTAGTAGTAGTAGTAGTAGTAGTAGTAGTAGTAGTAGTAGTAGTAGTAGTAGTAGTAGTAGTAGTAGTAGTAGTAGTAGTAGTAGTAGTAGTAGTAGTAGTAGTAGTAGTAGTACTAGTAGTAGTAGTAGTAGTAGTAGTAGTAGTAGTAGTAGTAGTAGTAGTAGTAGTAGTAGTAGTATTGCCGTCATATCAACAATATATTAATTGATTCCCAAGGGTCCACTATAACAGACTAAGAAATAAAAAAAAGGTATCTACAAACAAACACCAGAACCATAAACTCACAATCTTTTAAGTTAATAAAAGCCTCGCTCGTAGTTACTATGTATTGGGTTGCAATGGTGAAAATGTGACTTAGCAACGCTTGAAGGCCATTACGCAGTTTGTAATCTCATTTTGTTCTAGTTGACAATAGCGCAGGACCCATGGGAAAAAACACTCAAATAAACAATGTATCACACGTCAACAGAACTGACTATTATTTACAGACTTAATTTGTTTTCGATCTTCATCGATAGAAATTGCAGCCTGAACCCCACTATCAGTTCATATTGAGGCGTTAACATTACATCAGCGCGATTCATTGCGATCATTTCATTTTGATTTGATGTCTATGTTCATGTATGACCCCTTGGAAAAACCACTCAAATCAACACTGTAAACACATAACAATGACCATTACTAATAGGGCTAGGTCCATTAATTTATTTCATGTTGGGACGTCAGTAACATCTCCGATCAGCACATGTTACCTCAGTGTATTCATTCACTGCGTGCATTACTAACGACTATAGACAATGTAGAGATACTTCAAAGAAGACCCAGAACTTTAATGGAGATCTTAGCACATCTATCCAAAATATGACAAATGTAGACTAAACATTTGAAGAGAACGGTTTTATTAATGAGTCATACCTTCATACATTACACACATTGAGTACATTATGTTTGGCTCGAAAACTACTTGGATTGCAAAATGTGTGCTTTGACTGAAAAAGTCTGTCTCTTTTGCTCTTAACATAGATTGCACTGATTGTCTGAACTGAGAAAAGCACTTTTATCTCATTTTGGCTCCAACTTGAAACGAAGACTTGAGTTTAGAGTTCTCCTTACGAATCGCTTTCAAACTAACGGGACTTGAGTAGGATACTTCGAATATACTTGGCAAGTTGATCTTGTATTTCTTAATTCTGGTGTAGTCAGCTTTGCTACCTTTAGGATCAGCAATGGACGGTAACGTTATTTTCACTTTGTCATCTTGTTTTGGGGCAAATGGCTCACAATTCCCGACCTGAGAGAATTCAATGCAACGAGTATGAAGATCTTTTCCACCGTATATCCTCTCTATTGTTTTCTCTAGTGTTTCATCGTTCAATTTCAGTTCTTTTTCGAATAACTTCAAAGCCAGTTTCTCAGCATGTTCAACAAGAGTCAAGTCTATAAGCTCAGGGTGGTAATTCCATGCATTAACCTTGGGTTTTGTACGTCCTGATGACGACTTATTTCTGCCTGCTTTCCATTTGTTTTTCCTTGTAACGATATCTGCAGAAGTACTCTTTTTCTTATTCAAGTTGAACGAGTGTCGTCTTTCCCAATAGGTTGGTTGCTCTTTGCCATTGCGACGTTCTTCGTTTGTTATCCTCCCTAATTCTACAGATTCAGGTTGCCCATTGTAGGACGATCTTTGAGAACTACGAACTTCTAAAGGACCAATGGTGTTTTCTCCTGTGACGATGTTTAAAGCCTCACAAAAATCTTGAATGTTGTTTTGTGGTTCATGTTCGTCTTTGATTGACGGTAGAAGTGGATCGGACATTTGTCGGAGTAGCTTCCATCTGTTGTAACTTGTCATGTTAGTTGTCTCTACCTGTGCTTGCAACTGTGAGTAAGTGGATGAGTTCGTATTTATTTCTGTCTTTTATTAATATTGTGTACAAAGATGACATGTTCCCAAAGGGCCAAACAATTACATCGAACCATGATGATATAGTATTGTAAGTTGATCACACAATTGTCCTTCACTATATTGAGCTATTGTTCTACAACAATAAACGAGTTGTGAAATACGATATTTTTAATTAAACATTCCTCGGCGCTTTTTCTCTGTGGTGCATCCACTAAGTCCCTGTTTATACTTGGTTGTTTACTGACGTAAGCGAGTTACCGAACCTTGGTATCAAATAGAAAATGATTGTTTCTTGAGCGGTTAACAATGGGCGACCGTCACCACCAAAAATACACACATACGTAAACGGATTAGCTATCGATGTCAAATGTAATATCTTATCATCGATTGGGCTAGCTATACCCTGGTTCCAGAGTCTCGAAGTTCGAAGGACGAGAGAGAGCGAGTCCGAAGGACGAGTCCGAAGAAGAACGAGACTCTGGGCTTACGTGGCGTCTGTCTCACTTCCATGCTGAAATATTAAACTCTGGAAACTCGCTAATGGTGTCGGTTTTGACAGATTTATATTTGCTTAGGTCATGCTTAGGTCAATCACGCGTACAGAGCCGGAAGTTCACATTTCAGTTGGGTTTTATTCGTGTTTGAAAACAGCCCAAACTAGCTTTTCCTAACTCTATTTCTCATCTCTTCATTGTTTTAAATGTGTTACTTATATCTTTTATTCACTCGGATTCACTCTTCATATCGCGTACTTGGACCAATAAAGAAATTAGAATAATAAGTTGTTTATAACCGCCAAAGTTTCTTCGCTCGCCCCCCAATAGTAGCCTCTGGAACCAGGGTAGGCTAGCTATCGATGTATGTAATATCTTATCATCGATTGGGCTAGCTATCGATGTCAAATGTAATATCTTATCATCGATTGGGCTAGCTATCGATGTCAAATGTAATATCTTATCATCGATTGGGCTAGCTATCGATGTCAAATGTAATATCTTATCATCGATTGGGCTAGCTATCGATGTCAAATGTAATATCTTATCATCGATTGGGCTAGCTATCGATGTCAAATGTAATAGCTTATCATCGATTAGGCTAGCTATCGATGTGGCCAACAAGTGGCTAAATTACCAACATAGCCGTCACATGATTTAGGGGTTGTTGTTTATATTGAACTGCTGTGATTTGCTAAGGCCGTTCTCTTGTAATACGATTGGTTTCTGTACTGATTCCTGATTTCTTTGCGATAATCCGTTCAAAACTAAACATATATATTACAATTTAAAAGTCATCACAAGAAATTACAATCCTGGTCGACAAAACCTGTTGGGAATTTTGCATTTTATTTTTTTATATTTTTAAACGACAAGACATTTGTAATATTTGCTGGAACCACGAGTTAATATCTACCTCAGTTTTGTCGATAACTTATAAATAATTATACATGCATTGGTTTCATATCAAATACTTATCTCCAAGGGTGCACTAAGCCAACAACTATTCCTGTATTATTGACTCCAACACACTAAAGAATATACAGTCAATGTCATTAAGGTTGTCCACCTCAGAAAAGCACATTTACACATTGGTACATTTACACATTTGCACTTTTACTAGCCTGCTTTTATACACAAAATCACGTGTCTCATTTTTATCATTAATTATTATATATTTGAATTATTTTTGCGCACGTGGATGCCAGAGTCAATACGATTACCGACATAGAAGGGGGCGGATGTGTAAATGTGTTAATGTGCTTTTCCGAGGTGGACAACCTTAATGACATTGACTGTATATATACAAACAAACACCAGAACAATAATTTAATAATAATAATAATATTTAATGAGGATACTCCACTCACAGATATATGATTTTCAGGGAGTTCCTAACAAAAAAACATATAAAAATATGATTAATAAATAAATAAAAAATATATATATATATTACAATATGATATAAACAATACTAGTTTAAAAAGAGAGAAAAAAATACATATATATTTACAAATTACGACAAGCACTAAATCATTTCCTTTTCAATTGTTCCATATTATCAATGTTCCTGATATATAAATTAAAATAAATAAATTAATGTTGTATATTTTATTTGTGGGCCAAATTTGAAACCAGCCCTTGTTGCTGTATTTGTAACCCACATTAAATAAAGATTATTATTATTATTATTATTATTATTATTATTATTATTATCATCATTATTATTATTATTATTATTATTATAGTAATTTAATAATTTATATTGCACACAATACATAGAATGATAATTAAACTCAAACTGTTCCAGTCCCTGGAGAATTGTGGGAATGTTCTAAATGTTCCTCAATTTGTCCTAGAACGTGAATAATAATAATAATAACAATTATTATTATTAATATTATTATAGAGATTGTCATTGTTCCCAGTGTTATACGTATGGGAGATTAACAGGCGGTGTTGGACACGGACCACGTGGTCCGAAACATCCAATGAGAACGCTCGATTGCCAGCCGTATTTTGAAGAAGATTAAATTAAAATTAATTATGATCCATAAGATTCTTCCAACATTTGTAAACACAGGAACTCACAAACTTTGCTCGAAGTTGTTTTGAAATGGATTGCAATGAAGTGAAAGCGTCACTTGGTAATCACTTCGAAGCCCCCCCCCCCCCCACCCCCCTCCCCAGGTGAACGCAATCGTAATTAATTTCATTTTGTTTTGACAACTACTCTCACATATGCTTAGCGCAGGACCCATGGGAAAACCCATTCAAATCAACACTGTAAACACATCTCAATGACTTTTGTCATCCAGACTTGATTCGTCTTGGATCTTCATCGATAGAAACTGCAGCTGAACCCCACTATCAGTTCATATTGGGATGTTACATCAGCACCATTCATTGCGTGCATTTCATTTTGTTTTGATGTCTACGTTCATGTAGGATCCATGGGAAAACCCACTCAAATCAACACTGTAAAAGTGTAAACACATAACAATGACGATTATATGTTGTTATCCAGACTTAATCTTAGATCACCATCGGTAGAATCTGGATTTTGATTTCACGTTGGGACTTTACATCAGCACAACACCTCAGTGTATTTTCACTCTTCAAAGAAGACCCAGAACTTTAGTGGAGAGTTTAGAAGTTCTATCCAAAATATGACAAATCGATCTTAACTAAACACTATATTTGAAGAGAACGCTTTTATTGGTGAGTCGCACACGCCATACATTATACACATTGAGTACATTATGTCTAGCTCTGTTTGCAGTTGGTTTGTTTTATAAAAGCTAACAAAATACTGCAGACAGCTTGGATTGAAAAATGTGTGCTTTGACTGAAAAAGGGTGTCGTGTTGCTATTAAATTGTTCTTAAATAAATAAAATGCGTCTCTTTGCTGGGACGATGCCGTGTGTACTGATTGTCGGACCTGAAAAAGCTCGATCATCTCGTTTTGGCTGCATATGTAAAGGAAGACTGAAGTTTTGAGTTATTCTTACGAATCGCTTGCACTCTAACGGGACTTGAGTAGGATACTTCGAATATACTTGGCAAGTTTATATTGTCTTTCTTTCTGGTGTAGTCAGTTTTGCTACCTTTAGATTCAGCAATGGACGGTAACGCTATTTTCACTTTCATCTTGTCATCTTGTTTTGGGGCAAATGGCTCACAATTCCCGACCTGCGAGAACTCAAAGCAGCGGGTATGGAGATCTTTTCCACCGTAAATCCTCTCTAGTGTTTTCTCTAGTGTCTCATCGTTCATTTTGAGTTCTTTGTTGAATAACTTCAAAGCAAGTTTCTCAGCATGTTCAACAAGAGTCAAGTCTATAAGTTCAGGGTGGTAATTCCAGACATTAATCTTGGGTTTTGTACGTCCTGACAGCGATTGGATTCTAGCTGCTTTCGATTTGTTTTTCCTTGTAGCAATTCCTGCATATCTGATCTTTCTCTTATTCAAGTTGGATGATCCTTGTGAGTGTCGTCTTCCGTTATAGGTTGATTGAACTTCTAAAGGACCGAGTGTATTTTCTATTGTGACAATGTTCAAATCCTTACAAAAATCCTGGATTTTGCTTTGCGGTTCATGTTCGTCTTGAATTGGCGGAAGACTAGATTGTGTGGACGCTCGTCGGAGCAGATTCCGTCTGTTGTAACCTGCAGGCATTTTTGTTCTCTCCACCAGTGCTTGTAACTGTGAGTAAGTGGATCAATTGATGAGTTCGCATATACTTCTGAGTTTTGATAATAATATATGTACAA
Source organism: Actinostola sp. cb2023 (assembly GCA_033675265.1). Taxonomy (NCBI): domain Eukaryota; kingdom Metazoa; phylum Cnidaria; class Anthozoa; order Actiniaria; family Actinostolidae; genus Actinostola; species Actinostola sp. cb2023. The sequence continues at coordinate 63,584 of JAUJYZ010001074.1, read as the reverse complement.
AACTAAACTGTTCCAACGGGGCCAATCCATCAGTATAAACAATGATATGGTATTGTAGGTTAATCACACAACTGATGTTTTGAGCTATGCTATTGTACTGCCAACACAAAGAAGTTGTGAACATATGCTATTTTTAATCATAAATACCATAACTTCCATCTACTAAGTGGGTTACGTTTGTGCCATGAAGGTGTCAGCTACTTAGCACGTCTAGCGCAATAATCACGTGTCAATTGTTTACGATACGGGTCCTTTGTATTTCACATTAGTCGCACATTAGTCGCACTATGAACTTGTTAATTCCTTTTACGATCTAGTGAACCTTTACATGTTTACGTTTAAGTTTAATTATCCATATCGCAAATTAACCCAGTAGCTGAATTAGTCAGCAAATTATCCACCAAATCCCTCATTAACTATTTGCTGTGTTTATTTTAATTATAAGATTGAAGCTAGGACGAAGACGTTTTAGTTTGTTAATTTACGATAAATACTTTTTACAGCTAATTATTACACGCTTGTAGCAATCGGATTATTAAAATACCACTTTCAGTGTCCTCGAATAGTGGGCAACTTGGTACCTAGAAGTTCTCATGTGGTGTTTGGATGTCCAATTATTTCCCCAGGTTTCTGCTCAGACTATTGAGGTGAAACATCAATTTCCAACTAATTTCCAATATGAATTTCTGGTGTTTTTTTTATGTGTTTGTTTGTTTTGTTTTAGCTTCATTGCATAACAAATCAGAATTGAACTAATTAGTAGCAACACTAATGTTTCCTATTACGTAATGGACAGCAAATTACTACGAAATAGTCATATTAATTTACAAGTATTCTGTTAACAAAACGTACTTCTCAATAATGTTCTTCGTGATAATTATTAAAGAAGATCCTTCCTTCGCAACTCTTTCTCGAGATCAGCATTAAAGCACTTGTTTACAAACCAGAAAAGTACATTGTGTTTAAGATTAAAATGCATTGTTTTTAGATTGTTCAGAAGAAGACTCTGGATTTTTGTTCCGTATATTTCCTTAGACCTCCATAAACTGTGGTAATAATGGATGACATTTATACATTCCGGATTGAATAGGGGCATAACATGCAGCCTCAGTTAATGCTTGCAAACCTGGAAAATGTATACTAAAAACTTTACATGTGGTAGCAGAAGCTTAGCTCAAAAGCACTACAGTTTTTGCTTGGGTTTTCAAAAGGGTACATAATTTCTAGTCCACAAGCCCTGTCATATCCTAAATACTTTAACCTTCAATATAGGTTGTTAAAATAGATCATATAAATGATGATATTTATAATTATTTATAAGAGTGTCCACGAGAGAACCAGGCAGTCGCGACACATGCCATCTCACCGATTTCAATGAAACTTTGCCAAATTAAAGCTTACAGGTAGAAACTCAAGAATCCAAAATGGTTTGGATTTCTGACCTTTCCCTCGGAAGATAGACCACCCCCCCCCCCCCCCCCCCCCCCCCCTCGTTTTTTCAGGGGGAGACTCAAAATTTCACTCCAACAAAGCAACAAAAGTAGATTGCTTTCATTCTTACAGAATGTAATATATTTTATTGTCACTTCACATGAGTAATTGTACATCCTTTGGTAGTTCACAGCGGAACTGTTGAAAATTTTGGAATAATACCTGTCAATCACAGCCTGTCAATCATTAACCATGTCACACAACAATATACAGAACCGTGAAAAAGCCATTGTTTGGATCAAAATATCTCAAAAGTTCAACAGTGTACAAGCCCAATGATAATTTTCCCTAATAGATCTATCCTTAGACTTACATAAACAGCGATAAAATTATTGGCCTCTGTTAATTTTTTTGTACAGCCGTTCGATAAAGACACGTGACAAACGTAACACTGTAATTATTTATCTATATCGAAAAATTCGGATATTAATAATATAAGGAAGAATATAACTCTTTTTGTGCACAATTTTGATTTCTTATTTTAGGTTATGATCTCAAAACGACACATATTGACTTATGAGATTTCATATGGGGAAAAACAACAACATCCATGCCTAACCCTTGTCGAAATGACACATCAGTTTTCAATAAATTGGAAGTTTATAGTTTGTTATCAACACCAAATGCTTATATTCTTTGAATAAGCTGTCTGTGTGTACTTTCTAGTTTCATCGTTTTGTTTTAGGTTGCTTTATCGTGATTTAACCGGTCTCATGTCTCGACTTCTACAAAGAGTTGCGTGACAACACATCTGCATCCATCGTCACTTTGAATTGAGATCGAAATATTCTTTTATTTATCTTTCGAAACCCAAGTAAACCCGAAAAAATAACTTTCATACTAGTGTTTCAAACATAAAAGAGTCGAGTTATTATGGGCATTATTTGCTTGCAACTAGTAAATTTATGCGTGACTATCACACATGCGTGACGTAATTTGAGACATGATCTTTGGTCAACAGTTGCCAATATGCGAATTGAGCAACATTGCCTTTCTGCGAACGACAGAGCTATATCCTTTGCGTGATGTCTGGGGACTTGTCTTGTTCATTTGCTCAGTTTTGCAATAGCAATTGTGGCACTTCAACAAGATATCCAGGTTACAGGTACAGAGGGTTTTCCCCTTGAGTTCATGTGTCAAAGATGTGAAGACTCATCTAAGAAATGTTAATCTCTCAGTCGTCCGTTTCGTCTAAAAAAGATCTGATACTCGGACGTAGTGGCTTATTTGACCAGACAGGTGTGTCCTAAGTATATTCTGGAGGCCAAGCGGCAGAAAATGCAAACATCCTCTTCATGCCAGTGAACGATTAACGTACGTTACAGATGAGTAAAGAAATCATGTTGAACTGGAAAGTGCTGGTTCCCACTGGTGCAGGTAATAAAATAAATAATATATTGTACTGCTATGTGTTCATTATATAATTATCGTGCTGCTGCTATCAGCTAACAGCCGCAGCATAGAGGTGCAATACACACTGAAAACCATATATTATAGGGACGAACAAATGAACGAATGACTGATATACAAATGAATGAACGAATGAAATAATAAGCGACTGAACGAAGAAATGAACGGACGAATGAATGAATTCAATGAACGAACGAATGAATGAACGAATAAACAAATGAATGAACGAACGAACAAATAAATGAATTAATTAATGAACAAACGAATGAACAAACGAATGAATGGATGAACGAATAAACAAATGAATGAACGAATGAATGAACGAATGAAGAAACAAATGATCGATGAACGAACGAATGAATGAAACGAACGAATGAATGAACGATTGAATGAACGAACAAATGAATGAACGAACGAATAAATAAACGAACGAATGGACGAACGAACAAATGAACGAATGACTAATGAACAAATGAATGAACGAATGAAATAAATAAGTGAATGAACGAATAAATGAACGGACGAATGAATTTAATGAACCAACGAATGAATAAACGAATGAATGAATGAACAAATGAATGAACGAACATATAAACGAATGAATGAAATAATGAAATAATAAGCGAATGAACGAATAAATGAACGGACTAATAAACAAATGAATGAACGAACAAATAATCGAATGAACGAACGAATAATCGAATGAACGAACGAATGAATAAACGAATGAACGAATGAACAAATGAATGAACGAACATATAAACGAATGAATGAAAGAATGAAATAATAAGCGAATGAACGAATAAATGAACGGACGAATAAACAAATGAATGAATGAACAAATAATCGAATGAACGAACGAATAAGCGAATGAACGAACGAATGAATGAACGAATAAACAAATGAATGAACGAACATATAAACGAATGAATGAAATAATAAGCGAATGAACGAATAAATGAACGGACGAATAAACAAATGAATGAAGGAAAAAACAAATTAATGAATGAACGAACAAATGAACAAACGAATGAATTTAATGAACGAACGAATGAATAAACAAATGAATGAACAAATGAATGAACGAACATATAAACGAATGAATGAATGAACGAATAAATGAATGAACGAATAAATGAATGAACGAATGAACAAATGAATGAACGAACGAATGAATGATGAATGAACGAATAAATGAACGAATGAATGAACGAACAAATAAACGAACGAATGAAAAGTGAATGTATGAACGAAAGAATGAATGAACGAATAAACGAACGAATGAATAAACAAATGAATGAACGAACAAATAAACGAACGAACAAATGAACGAACCAATAAACAAATGAATGAACGAATAAACGAATGAATGAACGAACAAATGAATGAACGAATGAATGAATGGACGAACGAACGAATAAATGAATGAACGAATGAATGAATGAACAAACACGGTGGACACGTAAGAGCCCCAAAAGACCGGGGTTTGTACAACTTTTACAGTTTTAATCCAATCAATATCAAACTTGGCAAGATGACAGTACATGTCAAGAAAACAAATCTGTTCTTTTTTGTTTTTTGATTGCTTTGCTATTTGGCGGGAAAATGACGTCACGAACACGCCAACAAATGTTTAAATTCACAAATACACTAATTTGATTATTCCAATCGAACTTTTAGTAACAAAATGGCGGATTTTCAAATTTCAAAAATTCATATCTTTGGGTTGAATAATGATATCTGAGATATTATTTCAGCTATATCTATAATTTTTAGTGTTCTTTCGATTGCAATAATCAAATTAGTGTTATTATGAATTTCAAAATTTGTTGGCATGTTCGTCGTCATTTTCCCGCCAAATAGCAAATACATCAAAAAACAAAAAAGAACAAATTTGTTGCCTTGACATGTACTGTCATCTTGCCAAGTTTCATATTGATTGGATTAAAACTATAGAAGTTGTACAAACCCCGGTCTTTTGGGGCTCTTTTGTGCCCACCGTGAAATGAATGAACGAATGAATAAACAAATGAATGAACGAACAAATAAACAAATGAATGAACGAACAAATAAACGAATGAATGAACGAACAAATAAACGAATGAATTCATTTATTGGTTCATTTATTGGTTCATTCATTTGTTCGTTCGTTCATTCTTTCGTTTATTCATTCGTTCTTTCATCCATTCGTTTGTTCATTCATTCGTTCGTTCATTCATTCGTTCGTCCATTCGTTCGTTTATTCGTTCATTCATTTGTTCGTTCATTCAATCGTTCATTCATTCGTTCATCGATCATTCGTTTCTTCATTCGTTCATTTATTCGTTCATTCATTTATTCGTTCATCCATTCATTCGTTTATTCATTCGTTTGTTCATTAATTCATTCATTTGTTCGTTCGTTCATTCATTTGTTTATTCGTTCATTCATTCGTTCGTTCATTAAATTCATTCGTCCGTTCATTTATTCGTTCATTCGCTTATTATTTCATTTGTTCATTCATTTGTTCATCATCAGTCATTCGTTCATTTGTTCGTCCCTATAATATATGGTTTTCAGTGTGTATTGCACCTCTATGCTGCGGCTGTTAGCTGATAGCAGCAGCACGATAATTATATAATGAACACATAGCAGTACAATATATTATTTATTTTATTACCTGCACCAGTGGGAACCAGCACTTTCCAGCTCAACATGATTTCTTTACTCATCTGTAACGTTAATCGTTCACTGGCATGAAGAGAATGTTTGCATTTTCTGCCGCTTGGCATCCAGAATATACTTAGGACACACCAGTCTGGTCAAATAAGCCACTACGTCTGAGTATCAGATCTTTTTTAGACGAAACGGACGACTGAGAGACTAACATTTCTTAGATGAGTCTTCACATCTTTGACACATGAACTCAAGGGGAAAACCCTCTGTACCTGTAACCTGGATATCTTGTTGAAGTGCCACAATTGCTATTGCAAAACTGAGCAAATGAACAAGACAAGTCCCCAGACATCACGCAAAGGATATAGCTCTGTCGTTCGCAGAAAGGCAATGTTGCTCAATTCGCATATTGGCAACTGTTGACCATAAATCATGTCTCAAATTACGTCACGCATGTGTGATAGTCACGCATAAATTTACTAGTTGCAAGCAAATAATACCCATAATAACTCGACTCTTTTATGTTTGAAACACTAGTTATCGTCCGAAGGCATACTATGAAAGTTATTTTTTCGGGTTTACTTGGGTTTCGAAAGATAAATAAAATAACATTTCGAGCTCAATTCAAAGTGACGATGGATGCAGATGTGTTGTCACGCAACTCTTTGTAGAAGTCGAGACATGAGACCAGTTAAAACACGATAAAGCAACCCAAAACAAAGCGATGAAACTAGAAAGTACACAAAATAAAGAATATAAGCATTTGGTGCTTGATAACAAACTATAAACTTCCAATTTATTGAAAACTGATGTGTCATTTCGACAAGGGTTAGGCATGGATGTTGTTGTTTTTCCCCATATGAAATCTCATAAGTCAATATGTGTCGTTTTGAGATCATAACCTAAAATAAGAAATCAAAATTGTGCACAAAAAGAGTTATATTCTTCCTTATATTATTAATATCCGAATTTTTCGATATAGATAAATAATTACAGTTTTACGTTTGTCACGTGACTTTATCGAACGGCTGTACAAAAAAATTAACAGAGGCCAATAATTTTATTGCTGTTTATGTAAGTCTAAGGATAGATCTATTAGGGAAAATTATCATTGGGCTTGTACACTGTTGAACTTTTGAGATATTTTGATCCAAACAATGGCTTTTTCACGGTTCTGTATATTGTTGTGTGACATGGTTAATGATTGACAGGCTGTGATTGACAGGTATTATTCCAAAATTTTCAACAGTTCCGCTGTGAACTACCAAAGGATGTACAATTACTCATGTGAAGTGACAATAAAATATATTACATTCTGTAAGAATGAAAGCTATCTACTTTTGTTGCTTTGTTGGAGTGAAATTTTGAGTCTCCCCCTGAAAAACGAGGGGGGGGTGGTCTATCTTCCGAGGGAAAGGTCAGAAATCCAAACCATTTTGGATTCTTGAGTTTCTACCTGTAAGCTTTAATTTGGCAAAGTTTCATTGAAATCGATGAGATAACATGTGTCGCGACTGCCTGGTTCTCTCGTGGACACTCTCATAAATTCTTAGATATTTTTTAATTGTAACTGAGATTAGATTAGATTTAATTAGATTATTAATTAGATTTACTGATGTATATCACAAAAAAGGCCGAATCAAAAAGAGGTAGAATCACAGGTGTGATTTCTCCTTCCTCATGCAACCTGCAGAGCGCGTCATTACGTAACAACAACAACAATAAAAATAGTTTATTTAGACACGTGTCGGCAAAAGAGCGCGAAACTCGTTCAAAATAGGAACGTGCAGTATATAATAATCTAATTACATAATAAAGTTAAGAATTAAGTACTAAGAACTAACTATGATCTAATTTCATGTGCCTACTGTATACTAATATACAGTATATAATATTCTAATTAAATAATCAAGTTAAGAATTAAGTACTAAGAACTAACTATGATCTAATTTCATGTGCCTACTGTATACTAATATACAGTATTTAATATTCTAATTAAATAATAAAGTTAAGAATTAAGTATTAAGAACTAACTATGATCTAATTTCATGTGCCTACTGTATACTAATATACAGTATATAATAATCTAATTAAATAATAAAGTTAAGAATTAAGTACTAAGAACTAACTATGAACTAATTTCATGTGCCTACTGTATACTAATATACAGTATTTAATATTCTAATTAAATAATAAAGTTAAGAATTAAGTACTAATAACTAACTATGAACTAATTTCATGTGCCTACTGTATACTAATATACAGTATATAATATTCTAATTAAATAATAAAGTTAAGAATTAAGTATTAAGAACTAACTATGAACTAATTTCATGTGCCTACTGTATACTAATATACAGTATATAATAATATAATTAAATAATAAAGTTAAGAATTAAGTACTAAGAACTAACTATGAACTAATTTCATGTGCCTACTGTATACTAATATACAGTATATAATAATATAATTAAATAATAAAGTTAAGAATTAAGTACTAAGAACTAACTATGAACTAATTTCATGTGCCTACTGTATACTAATATACAGTATATAATAATCTAATTAAATAATAAAGTTAAGAATTAAGTATTAAGAACTAACTATGAACTAATTTTATGTGCCTACTGTATACTAATATACCGTATATAATAATATAATTAAATAATAAAGTTAAGAATTAAGTACTAAGAATTAACTATGAACTAATTTCATGTGCCTTGCGTTCAGGCACCAGTCCAACTTATTTCACAATTGTCCAACTCTGGAGGCACAACAACCACAGCTTCAGATTTCCCTGGGGTTTATTGTGAAAAGATTGATATAGCATTGAATTTTTGACGGCTAGTGTTTCTTGACTTTTCCACCATTTATATGCCGCAAGTTTGGGCAGCACCTTTTCCTTGGATAAAGCTGACTTTCCTCTTTGAAGGCACTCATTTCCATCAACCGTCAGATCAACCAGGAGTTTTACACTTGTGTTGTACCCATTTCAATGGAGATAAACAAATGTCATTCCAAATTAACCTTTTCTTTTTTAAGGTTCTCTGTATCCAAGTGCCTATACAGTTTTTGGTATTCAATTGTCAGTTCCTCTTTATTCAGTTTTCCATTTCTCTGGTAGTAATTCACGATTACCCAGCTTAGTACTAGTGTCTTCCCTGAAGATTACAAAGATCTCTCAGAAGCACATTCATATATAAAGAAAGGAAGAACCTTACAATTTACTTATTTTATAGTAAGTCTGTCGATCGTTACCATAGTACGTTTAGACTTTTTACATCAGTACATGTGGTAGTATTTTATTGTATTTTGAGCGTTTTGATTGCTTCCTCGGACGAGGGTTATCATCAGCTGATAACCATGCTTTTCACTTTATATGGTTTTGAAAAGGTCTAATGGAAGCTTGATCCAACTCCACCTGGTTATAGTAAAGAGCTGAGAGCCATTACTGAAAATGATCATGGATGACCTAAATCACGTGGCCAGCGTCCAAAACATTTCTATAATATATGTCAGCAAAAATCCCCGAGGGGGGATGGTTTCACTTCCTGGCCCACGGACTATGAATATTCAGATTAAGAAATCTCGATCACTAGGGTTGGAAATGTGATCAAACACATGGGAGTTTTTAAAAATGTTGAACTTGCAGTCAGGATTCATGTTTTAAATTGAAGATATACTTTTGTCTCTGACTTTACCTTTTTTTATTCAGACGTTTCGATAGTATCTTACTATCCAACTGATGAAGACTGTTGATTTACAGTCGAAACGTCTGAATAAAAAAAGCTAAAGTCAGAGACAAAAGTATATCAATTTGATCACAAGCGTTTCACCGGGTTTCAAGGCTCATGCACGTGACGAAATAAAGTTCCCTGATTGACAAAAAATCTCATGAATTATTACTCAACGACATGACACTACCTTTGCGGGAGACACTCAGTTCTTAGTTCGTACAGATCATGGAGCGCTAAAGTGGCTTCTGAACTTAAAACATTCGGCCCCGGTTCCTGAAAGCCCCATTAGCGCTAATTCAGGGTTAAACCTAGGGTTAAATTTAATCCACCTAGCGAGGAGGATTAAACTGTTAATCCCCGATTAAAGTTGACGAAACCAGAACAAAATGGCGGCTCAAGAAAACAATTTCCAGCAAGTTCAAAGATCCATTCCCTTTGAGATATTTTCATGGGAAAACTTCTAAAAACGTATTCGAAAATAAAAGAATGATGGTCATTGAAGCTTTCTGAGTGGTTTTCTAGATCTTGACAATTTGGAATTTATTCGAGTGTTTCTTTTGGGCGGCGATTTTGACGTTTGTTCGTAGTTCAAGGATACAAAAATTATAAAAATACCCCAAATACATGTCGTATCGACGTTAAAACCCGATGTATATGCAAGCAAATTGACCTATAAATTTGTTTTTCAAATTTTCAAAATATACGCCACAAATCTCACAAATACTGAGCTTGGGCTTCCTGTGCCCGTAAAAACAGCTCGAGTGCGCCACAGGGAGTTCTAACTTGATATTTGTGGCCATTTAGAAGTTCGTACGATCGATCTGATATTTGTGCTCATTTTAGAAGCTCGTACGATCGATCAGTAATCAAACTCGCCCTCATGCTTGATATTTGTTGCCATTTAGAAGCTCTCAAAGTCTGTATACATATCGCTCGTACGATCGATCAGTTTGTATTCGCTGTGTAACCACGTCCTGTGGAATCGAGCTCGCCCTTAGGCTCCCCGCGGTCCGGAGCGTTATCGGCCCAGACGCCACCGCAGGCGAGAGGAGAAGAAAAGCTAAATTTAGCTTTTCTTCTTAGTTGGGCCGATAAGGACAAAGATACATCAACGCCGACGCCCTTTCAAGACGGCCTTGCGAGGACTGCAAGTACGCTATTATTATTACTGTCAACGAGCGGAACAAAACGGGAAAGCCCAGGCCCCGGTTCCTGAAAGCCCGATTAGCGCTATACCAGGATTAAAGTTAGGTTTAAATTTTTAACTGAGATTAGTTATTGTTCCTGAAAAGCCGATTAACGCTGGGTTAAATTTAGCTAATCCTGGGTTAGCTAAGTTAACCCTGGCTTAGCCATTAATCTGGGTTAAAGCTAAATTAATCGGGCTTTCAGGAACCGGTGCCAGACTCCCCTAGCCCCGCACGAAGGGAATTGCGAGGTCACCACTGAAGTCTAATCGTTGACACAGACTACTACGCTCGTGGGATACATACTTAAAATTGAGCAACTGCTGGTCCAACTGTGCACGGGATGTGAACGAATGATGCAAGAAATACTGGCTCTGTGCGTCAATTGATTGACCACTTCCAGCTCCAAAAGCCCCTATGAAGACTTATAACGTTGGAGCACCCTTTGAGAGAGTCGCCCTAGTACCGAACTGACGTCGTGCGAACAAGTACATTTTAGTAATATGAAACAACGTCACCAAATGGAAAGAAGTATACGCAATACCCGACCAAACTGCGGCCACTGTAGCAAGGAATGTCGTCGAGGAATTTGTGGCGCGATTCGGTGTCCCTACACAGATGCACTCTGACCAAGGCAGAAATTTCGAGTCAGCGGTTTTTAAGGAAATGTGTTACCTGCTAGACCCAGTCCGATGGGATGATGGGATGAGAAATTGAATGCGATGGTGCAAAACACAAACACTGCCAAAGACTCACCTGGCCTGGCCCCGGTTGCACGAAATGTGAATATAGAGCTATCCACCGGATAAGTCCTATCCAACGGATAAAATGTATTGCATAACTCCATGAATTTTATTCGTTGGATAAGACTTATCCGGTGGATAGCGCTATTCACCTTTAGTGCAACCAGGGCCTGATGTGCAACCCGCGTCAGTTCTGGAGCGTCATGTAGAGAACAACTACTGTCGAGAACAAAGCCACCCTAAAAATGGCGAACAACTACTGTCGAGAACAAAGCCACCCTAAATATGGTGAACAACTACTGTCGAGAACAAAGCCACCCTAAAAATGGCGAACAACTACTGTCGAGAACAAAGCCACCCTAAATATGGCGAACAACTACTGCCGAGAACAAAGCCACCCTAAATATGGTGAACAACTACTGTCGAGAACAAAGCCATCCTAAAAATGGCGAACAACTACTGCCGAGAACAAAGCCATCCTTACGACCAGCAAGAAATAGAAGACCACCCGCATGGACTGCATATTTTGAGAAGAGCTCTGTGTAACCATTTTAGATCTAATATGTTCACTAATTCGCTAAGTAATTTTATAACATAGGTAAGATATAACGTGTGCTCTGATTTGTTGGTTAGCGTGTGTCCTTAAGCCCACGGTCACACGCTACGGCTACGGACACACGCTCACGTCATCGCCATAGCGCGCGCTTTGAAAAATCAATCGGAAAATCAAATTGTTTTATTTTGAATTTGCGAGGCTACGCCTCGACCAACTCTTACGCTTCTCTCGTCTAACTCGATGGACGCACGCTAAGCGTTGACCATTCCTTAATGACATGAGGACATGCCTCCTTTAATATTGAGAGGGGGATAGTGTGATGAGTCACGTTAAGTATTCATGTTAACTGTTTCGTTGTTTTTTTACGTAAAGGTAAAGGTACTATCAGTTAAGAACATTGCAACGTTAGGTCATGAATTCACGTACATGATTTACATGTACGTAATTATTAGATCTAATTAATTTCGTAAAATGCGAGCGTACGGTTGTTATTCACGAGTTATGAAGTATCCTCGAGCGATCCGCGAGTTAATCTGATTTGAGTTTTCTGATACTTCATAACAAATCAAACCAAATCAAACTAACGAGTGAATACAAACTGTACAAAGCATTTTCCATGCTGTATTGTGTTTATTATTATTGATGTGAGCTCCTAGATAACACATCGAGACAAAAATGAAAAATGAATGCCAAGTAGCGTTCTGATAGTTTCATCTCAAGTTTTTTGATTGTGCGCATGCCCGAGGCTGAAAACAAAATCCTAGGTGATTTTGATGAATACAACATGGGTTGAAGAATCATGAAAAAGTGAGAGATTGACATATGTATCTTGAAGGAATAGCTAACTGAATCGAACTTCCAGTTGAAAACAACGTCCTAGATGGGATGCAAATGTCGAGATGATACCGCTCCACCGGCAGCACGGCCTCCTTCTGCGTTTTCTGCTGTTCCTGCTGCTGACATTCAACAGGCCGTGCTGCCTATTTTGCCTCGAAAATGCATCCGCTGTGGCGCCACAAAACCCGTCAATGTCGTCAGTGCCTTTGAATCTACTCAACAGAGTTGACTCCGCAAGCGTTTGTCTATAACGATAAGGCTGCCCTTGTGTCTCGATTCGTCAGGCAATTGGTAGACATCTTCTCTAAGTCTGGGTGGGGGTTTTCCTGTAGGATTTTGATTATGCTTATTATAATTAATTTCCTACTTGTTGGGTTGGATATTCCCTTATTTTACATTTATGTGATTTCTAGTAGATGCAAGTAGTGATTGCTGGTAAGGGAAATGTTTTTTTTGCCCTTATCATTCGGTGCAACGAGCCGTGAAATTAAGTAGAGTTTATGGGCTATGTCATGCAGATGAAACCCCTGCCCAGGCTGAGGGAAGATGGGCTTATGTATAAGAGTAGCAGGTGGTAAGCGTGCGTCTCTACGTACAGTATATTTTATTCCGATCGAGACTCCAATGTTTATAGGGCGGGAGAATTTCACAGTCATAGAGCAGAATGTAAAGTCGTATTGACGGATCGATTACAGAGACCATGACAGTTCAAGGTTATATATACAAGGGAGTAAACTTTTATGACTTTTTCGCCTTTCTTAAGGTACCAGGGGACCTTCGTGACCACTGTTCACTGAAAGCCGCATAGCGCGTTAACCACTCGTCCAACATGTATGAAAGTATACATTTTCTTAAAGATTATTTCCAATTTTGTAAATATATTTTGTTATTACACATTTTAGAAAATTTGATCGGCCTTGTTCAAAGAGTAGCGTTCACGCGGGAATTTAATCGATTTCTAAAAGGAAAGTGCCATTGTAATGAGCACACTTTGTTCTAAAAAACAGTGTCTCCGATTTCCGATAAACACTTTTGTTGAGGAGATATTTGCTGTCAAAGTTCATTAATGTGTTTTTAAGCGATTTACACATAAATCATCAAATAACTTTTAAACGAGGCAACGTATCAAAAATCGGAGATACAGTTTTTTAGAACAAAGTGTGGTCCTTACAAAAAAATATTTACAAAATAGGAAATAATCTCAACCATATTTAGAATCTGCATTTATTCAGCTTTAAGAAAATGTATACTTTTATAAATGTTGGACGAGTGGTTGGCGCACTACGCAGCTTTCAGTGAACAGTGGTCACGAAGGTCCCCTGGTACCTTAAAAGGACTAGTTTCAAGGGTGTTTATGATGACAGTTATTTGCCACCGAGAAATACTTTCCGAACCATGTACATCTCTTGTACATCTACCGTGTATATCAAGTAGCCTGAACATAACTGGCGCTCATGCAAGTGTTTGAGTCAAATTAGAACCCCTTTGGCTGATCTTGCCCCTCACAGTTGAACCATCCAAGCTGCGTTTTTGTTTCGCCGCTAGGGTTTTTCATTTGTGGATGAATGATACATGCACGATTTTATTTGGATAAGTTGGTCCAAGTCCCCACGCATGTACATCTAACCGAGGTCCTTTCATGGTAAACCTAGATGACAATTTAAGTCAGGTTGCGACTATATACCGTTGATGAAAGACGGTTTTGAGTGGGAAATGTGAACAACACCTGGCCATTTGGTTGGAGAAACTTCTTTTTGGGGGCTTATCAGTCAGTGGGAATGGCGGCCATGAGACCTCCGACGTTTAGGGTGGTTTGCTCATTATATACGGCAATAATGACAGATTGGGAAACTCGACTCAATCCGATTGCCGATTGCCCTTCGGGACAGTTAGTTCAGTGAAAGTGCAGCCAAGTTCGCTCTCTGTATTACTTGCCATGTTGGGCTTCACCCTTGGTTTGAAAAAGTGTCTTGACTATGTGATTAGATTAAGGCAGATTATCTGGGGATGGAGGTTGACTCTATAACCTTCAAGTAAGTTTGATTTACAAGACAAAAAAAATACATTTTATAGAAATACGTAAGAACGTTTTTTGGTTTTCAAGTCGACAATTTACTTGAGGTCCGCGGTGCAGAGGTTCTTGGGTAAATGGATTTCGTTCTTGTTGGCCTTCTCGGAGGCGAAATGGTATATTAGATTATTAATATTCGGGATATGGCTTCGGCGATAGGAGTTGCGTTTAGGAAGCGAGATCTGGTATTGTACCCAGCGTTAAGAGTTTTTAGATTCTTGAGATGACTGCATTCCGTGGAGGAGTGAAAAGCATGGGGCGTTTGGGCATGATCTCCATCGACGCGTCTCAGTTTTCGCTGAGACGTTTTCTCCAAAATCATTCACCTTGCCGTGACTTGGTTCTCTGTGACTCCTACGTCATCTGTTTCTAATTTCGGAGTACAGTGCGTATAAAAAGGGCATTGTTCGACATGTACTGGTTTTTGAAGTGAGGGTAACTTCAGTTGTATATGTCCAACCCGACTATCCTTTGTTTTCGGATCGGTGGACCCTATAGATAGGCAAGTTACGAGCGATTTGTTCCGCTCTAGGATAGGGAGGAATCGACTCGGACTTCTCAGGCCTTCTGGAATATGGGGATCTAGCAGCATCGAGGAAAGTGAAAGAATATATGTCTGCCGTGAAGGTGGAACATTGGGAGGCAAGTTTTGTCCTCGCAGGTGGAATCATTTTGTTTCAGTACGAATTTGTCGGCTAGATAGCTAGGTTGATTGGGTGGCCATGAGCATATTATTTATTAGAGCCTGGTCTTTATAAACATACATAAACTTTATTAACGTATCAAGCTTCTAGCGTATCACAAGTGATACACTAATCGGGGACACTTTATCCCAAACAGGTACTCGTTCGGGTCAGAGCCCATGCCTGATCCTTGAAAGCCTATTATTTGCAGGCGATAAGGCAGGCGATTTAGGCCGCGTTAACGAGGAAATTCTTTATTTTCAGAGAAGGAAAAAGGTACTCCTATGTACAAAATGTTTAAATCTGCACTGTTACGGCGTTGTTTGGAGTATACATATCGATGTCAGTGTGTGATTTATTGAAGGTACCTGTTCTACATGATTATCTTTTCAGACCGCTTAACCCCACAGGCGAGGTAATTAATGCCCCTTTTCAGCTTTTCAGCGGTCTAGACTCGATCGTCCTTTCACGTCGGTCGTTTACCAGTACGGAACGTTATGGATTGTGAAGTTTAGTGGTTCGCTATATATTTGGTTCTGGCAGCGATTCAGGTGTCTGATTTATATCATGAACGGCGAATCATTCTCTTTTAAAATTGAAATGAAGTGATGTTACCCAGGGGAGTTAGGGATCCGGTGGCAAATATGTTTTAAAGGGCCTATGACGTTTTTTTTTTATCGATAACATATGAAGTGAATAGTGGGATGGTTCAGTATTTTGTGATTTGAGCTTCGCATTTGCGAGTTATAAAGGTTTGAAATCGTGATATGCTAATTTGGTGAGCGGCTATGGGCTTTTGTCCATAGCCAATTACGCCATATTGCAATTTGTGTTTATCAGGAGTATTAGCACAGTAAACAAACAGCGGGAAGAGCAGCACCTTTTTGTCCATATGATATAGCCAGGAGAGGAAAAACATATAAAAGCATATGGTACAGATGCTTTTTCAGTCAAATCTTTTATAAAACAAACCAACTACAGACATGCAGACAATGTAGGACATGTATGACTCATTAATATACAACCGTTCTCTTCGAATGTTTAGTCTCCACTTGTCATATTTTGGATATAACTGCTAATCTATCCACTAAAGTTCTGGGTCTTCTTTGAAGTAACTCTACATTGTCTATAGTTAGTATCGTCAGTCGTGCGGATGACACTGCTACTGCTTATATTTTGGTGTACACGCCCCGTCTGGTTGGGATTAGTTGTAAAAATAAATTAAAATATAATTACAAGACGGCTTTCAAGAGTTACCTACTCACGTTTTCACTTCACTGCGACGCAATTCAAAGTAACTTCGAGCACAGCTTGGTGAGTTTGAAGCTAGACGAGAAAGACAGTTTTTGTGTTGTGGTGATTGTTTGTAGATACCTTTATTTCTAGTGTGTTGTGTCAATAATACAGGAATAGATGTTGGTTTAGTGGGGCCTTCGGGAATCAGTATATTAATTATAGTTAATTATACGTTGCCGACAAAAGGTAGATGTTAACTTATGCATATATATGGGTACTTCCCCTTAAAACAGTTTCACGCTAGTAAATGAAAGTTAATAGAGAACTTTAGTATGGTGTGTGTTTTGGTCTTATGTTTGTTGTTGAACGATTACAAATATACGTCAGGAAAACTGCAAATAAAAGGGCGTAACTGATGTGAAACACAAAGGTGCCGCAACCAACTGAACGTACGCAGTCACTGACAGCGCGATTCTTGCGCAAGGTCGACGTGCTCACTGGCTAACACCTTAATGCAACAAACTGGATGCAGCACAGCAAAAAAAAATACTGAGGAGTTTGTAATTAAAAGTAGCATGGATATTTCACAACTCGTTTATTATTGCAGTACAGTTGCTCCATATAGTGAAGCACAATTGTGTGATCAACTTACAATACTATATCATGATTAAGTTTGATTGTTTGGCCCCGTGGGAACAGGTTATTTTTGTTCAAGAATTATTATCAAAACACCGTAAATGTAAATAAAGGTAAAGGTAAGTGCAGAATTTAAGCGAAATCCTCGTGCTTTTTGAAATGGCCACTTTCTTATGCAGTCGCAAGCACAGGTGGAGAAAATCAACATAGCCGGCATGTTTTAACAGATGGAAGCTGCTCCGTCGAGGGTCCACTCCATTCTACTGTCAATCAGAGACGAACAAGAAGCGCAAAGGAAGTTCCACGATTACCAATTGAAAGGCACAGAATCAGCTCAAATAGTGAAATTCGGAAAGACTATATTGGTTGAAAAACTACAGTTACATGATCTTACTTAATTTCAAAAAGAAAAATTCTGGATTTTGAAAGTAAACAAAACTACCAAATGACTTGAAAATGTGCAATAAATGATTCAAGAGGAAAAACATGAGGTCTACAACTTGTCACTTCAACTGCTTGTAAAAAAAGTTCAGAACAATGTTTCCACAATGGTTACTGAGAAAGCTCTTTCTCACTGAAATTTGCATCTCATCAAAATTAAAGTTATCGAGTTCAAGTTCAAGTTCAAGTTCTTTATTTGCACTTATTTAGTTACAGTATAATACAGTATTTATAGTCAAAAAAAGCTAAAAATAAACTAAATTAGGAATTGTATCTGTGACATGGATAGTACGTAGTGGTCAAGGTAGCAGAGGCTTTCGAGTTGACCACTACCAACTTTGAGAGTAAATGAGGGAGAAAAATGAGACAGTATCTACATATGGAATATATAACTAGTGCATTTGTGAAATGAAATTTAAAGAAGAAGAAATAATAATTGAATATTAATCAGACTCTCAATGGTCTTAAACATTGATATATCGAAGGAAAAACAGCAACTGAAGGCGTGGTTTGAGAGCGATAATACATCATTGTGGTATGTATTATTCAGTGTTATAAGAATGCATTTTGATACTATCAGCCAGTTATGTAATTAAATCAGAGCGCGCGAAAATTGTATTTTCTAACGAGATGTAGTGCACATTATAAAATGGTGTATTCTGTGTCAGGGCGTTGTCTATACCCACGGTGTTATGCATATACCTTAGGGAATAAGTGAGTAGATAATTAGTTGTCAAATCATCTGGTAGCTAATTATTTGAAAGCAGAACACGACACTTTCTACAGACATGTTCCCTACTGCTATACACCTCAGCCAATCTCATAGTTTCATAATGATAACTAGTTCGATCCAAGTTGGTCAATTGCTATACTTCTTAATCTTTAACAATGTATTTCAAGTTTATTCAGTGATTGCGGGATTTTACGTCTGGATAATAATTAGGTCATAGACGTCTATTCTGGATTAATGCTTCTTACATGACTAGTTTTCCAAACAGAAAGAAATTACAACTGCGGATCAACTGGATGGCCTTCAAGCGTTACCTACTCACGTTTTGACTTCATAGGAACCCGACTCAAAGCAAAGTTTGTGAGTTTCAAGCTGCAGTCACTTCTTGTAGTTACCTTTATTAAGGACCATGAAAGTTTTTGTTGTTATGGTGTTTAAATTTATCTGTAGATAACTTGTTCTATTATTGTGTTGGGTTAATAATACAGTAATAAATGTTGGTTTAGTGGCCCTTGGGAATCAGTATTTGATGTGACACCAATTAATTATAGTTAATTATAAGTTATCGACAAAAGGTAGATGTTAACTCGTGGTTCCAGCAAAACGAACAACACAAACGTTTCAGTACAGCTGTGAAAAAGAGAAGGGACCATTGCTTTCTCTGAATGGACTTGTGAATTTGAAAGCAATTAAATAACTTCATCAGCAATTATTATTCAGAGATTGACTACAAAACACCATAATGTCCAAGCAGCTAAGAAGAACATCACTCGACGTGTTGCCCAAGATTGCTGAAGAGAAAGCACCAGAGGAAGATAAAATCCAGGACTTTTGCGCCTCTTTACATATTAGTACACAAGATAATAGCGAGAAAAAGAAACTAGATGTACGTTCTGTCTACGAAGTTGATAGCGAAACGCTAAAAGGTGACAGAAGACGTCCAAAAGATGGCTGCTACAGCAATTACAGGAGGTACCAATCTGCAGGTTCATACCGCTTTCCAGATGGATTTTCGAAATCGCACTTATTCTCATCAGTAAACATGTTCTCCAAAACTACGAAAAATGAAGCAGAATTCATCGAAGAGAAGATCATTGATCTTACAAAGTTCGAGGGCGCTAAGGAAGTAGCGCGTAGATACTACCACGACCTAGGTGCCTGTCAAGGCGGCCAATGGAATGACAAGGCCATGCAGTCTTATCTGACGAACTTTGAGAATGCAGATCTGACTTTCCCACAACTATGGAGCAGAGAGAAGCTTTTGGAGTGCGCGAACAAAGTAGCCGTCGATGAGTGCATTGTCATTCCGCCGGTTACAAAATCCACAGAGAAAAAAAACCGCATTTCCAGGCGTAACTCAGAACCGATTTGTGAAAAAAGCAACAGAAAACCAAACACCATTCTCAAGGAAAAGAATGCCAATAATTATTTAACAGGTTGTATATTCTATAGTGAACCAGTACATCTACGATCGTTAAAGCGATCTAAATCAATGACATCATCCCAACAACTACACTCCCAACAAGGCAACCGGCTGCCCCCTGTGAATCCACGACGACCACGAAGACAGAGTCAGTTCTTTGACAAAGTGAACATCTAGCTAAACAAATCTGGATATAGCGTATAGGTAGTGGTAAAGTTTAAGGTGTTTCTGAACAGTTTCTTAGTCAGGTTGTTGTTCTTAGATTGAAGTTTAGTATGATTAATATTCATCGCATGGTTACTATTGCAATAGATCACGTAATTCTGAAATATTTGACCTGTTTCACAAATAATCACAATGTTAATACTAGAGTTAATTACAATAAACTAAGAAAACTAGTAAGTTAGAACGAATGAATGACAGATTTGATAATATACAAATATGTAATATTTCATATGTAATCACAATGACCCCATGCAGATGAGTTTCTTATCCAAACAACCACGGCCAACCGATCCTCTTCTTGGACACCTACGCAACATATATATTATTATATAAACTTACTCTAATTGGAAATGATAAATCTTCAGACTATAGACTTATTGTATTATAAACTTATGGTATTATTGTTTTATAAACTTACGCCAATTGGAAATGATAAATCTTCAGACTATAGACTTATTGTATTATAAACTTATGGTATTATGTAATGTTTCAAAGCCGAGAATGAGGACTAGACGGGGTTTCATGTCCGAGGCGAAGCCGAGTACGGGTAACCCCGTCTAGTCCGAATTCGAGGCTTTGGAACGACTTCTCATACACATTAATTATTACATGCAATGGCCTAAAGGCAATAAATAACGAGTTCCAAGATTTTAGCCCGGAAAATAAACAATTCCAGTCTTTGCATATTCTCTGCTCATGCGCAGAGTCGAGGACATCGTATCCCACATGTGTTGGACTCTTGAGTAGCATTGAATTGAGCGTGCTTTCAGATTGAATCTAATTCGGACAGAGTGGTATTGCCTCTACTCTGTCCAAGGTCCCGGTGATTGTTATATGATGGATAAGAACTCAGGAAAGAGTACTTTGAAATCCATCATTTCAAAGTCCTTGGACTTTGAAATCCATTTCAAAGTACTCTAGAGCGGACTTTCCGGGGTTTCCAGGTCCATTATGTGACCGGATTTGATGCACCGGATTGGCTGGTTACCTCATGAATAATTAATGAGTATGAGAATGTATTATAAACTTACGCCAATTGGAAATGACAAATCTTTGACTAGATTATTGTATTATAAACTTATAGTATTATGTAATTCGGTTTAATAAACGAGCAGGAGTGTTGGATATGTCTGCAGATACCATAGAATCCCGGTTATAAGCCTCCCCCGGTTATAAGCTCTCCCCCCCCCCCGATTAAAAGCCCATCTGTCTGCTAACACAAATTTCCTCCCGGTTATAAACCCCCCCCCCCCCCCCCCCCCCCCCCCCCGTTATAAGCCCCCTTCATTTACTCCTCCCCATACAGGGTACCATATACAGAAAACAATAATCAGGCAATTAGGTGTACGTAGCAAACGAGACTGATGGAGTCCAGTAATATTCGGTAGCTCATTGCTTGAAAATCCGCTCAGATTATAGCTTTTTCTGAGCATATTCACGTTTAAAAACTTTGCATGAACGCTGTTTAACTAAAATGGTCACGATTATAAACATTTTTTTATTTTTAATAGAACGGATTTCAGACGTTTTTTACCTCCCTTTTATAAGCCCCAAGATTATAAGCCCACCACAAAACCCTTACGAAGTTATATAATACCAGGGATTATAACCGGGATTCTACGGTATTTGCATTTAAATGGAGAACAATCGGTGACATTATAGTCTAGCGAGGCCGTTTTCCAGTAGCCCTTTTCTACCTTAGTCGGCGTTGCATCTAAGAAGCGGAACTTTCTGTAGGCATTTTCTTAGTACACACGAACACCAGTTTCCTGTCAAGTTACATGTAGATGACAAATGCACGCACGTTCCTCTTCTCGTCAATCTCCAATCCTAATAGTAGAGCCGCGGTTATCTCAGGCGTGGATCTACTCCCGCTGAGCCTTATAAATTAAACTCACGACAGTGTGAGTTGGTAGAGTCAACCGGGCGTGCTGGGTACTGGAGCTTAACAAAGAGAACTTTGAAGCGATCACATTCTTCTGAAGGGCAACAAATTGTCCTTACACATTTCCATTGTAAGGGGTTTAATTCAAATTTTCAGAAGATCAACCTGTCCCCTTTCAATGGAAGTACCCCCTAGGGTCATATTGTTACATGTAATTTTAGATAGAGGGCCACAAGGTCATCCGCGTAAGCTGTCACGTGTCACCCTCTTTAAATATGTCATTACTTACTTACTTACTTACTTACTTACTCGGTGAGTACATACACCTAATTGCAGAAAGGTTGTCCACCTCGGAAAAGCACATTTACACATTTGCACATTCGCAACATCACGTGTATATTTGTTTTGCGCAAGTGGAACACAGAGTCAACAGATTCAGTAGAAATATACTGCCATAAGAATGCCGCGGCCTTATATAGAAGATTTCAGGTGGATAGTTGTATTTCAGCGCTTGTAAAAGTGCAAATGTGCAAATGTGTAAATGTGTAAATGTGTAAATGTGCTTTTCCGAGGTGGACAACCTTTCTGCAATTAGGTGTATATGAAATATTTGAT
Source organism: Actinostola sp. cb2023 (assembly GCA_033675265.1). Lineage (NCBI taxonomy): Eukaryota > Metazoa > Cnidaria > Anthozoa > Actiniaria > Actinostolidae > Actinostola > Actinostola sp. cb2023. The sequence goes on along the minus strand of JAUJYZ010001074.1, from coordinate 41,023 downwards.
ATTCAAAGTTTATCTGTAGCTAAACCAAACGACAAATATTCAAACAATCATGATTTTTAAATATTATCTTAGCGCCCGTGATTTGTCATTATTGTTCATTTCATTCATTCGTTCAAAAGTAAAGTAGTTAAAGTAAAGTAAAGTAGTTCATTTTTAAAAACACGTTTCGTCCAGGAGGTGATAGCTCGTTCAAAATATAAACGTGCAATATAATAATTGATATATATATAATAGAGCATATGCTTCGTTCTAATTTAGTAGTTGTGTTAGTTTATTAAGTCAGTTCACAGGCAGCCCAAGCTGTGATCTTGTGAATAATTGTAGAGAATGTATGTAGAATTACAAAATAACGTATAATGGCACTTACGTTGTCAATAAAGGACTGGAAATTCACCACAGCGTTGATAATTTACTGTTCTATTGCCCTGATGTGTTAGTTTTGCGTTTTAGGGCGTTTTTAATTTTTTTCTCCCTTAACCTGTAAAGGAAGAGAAGGCTAGAAACTACGGACGCCGAATGTTGGCTACGGCGATCTTCGAGGCCTCGAAAAACCTACAAAAATTCGAAATGTTCGCGATTTTTTAACATAATCCCTTTCTCATATTCCCCTAGCACACATCAATCGGTTCATCACTGACCTACTCGCTTTTAAAGTCGTGAATTGAACTCAATTCGAAGTCAACCTTGCTTGTGACTAGCCGTGGCACCAACAGCTTTCACGTTCCACGTATTCGGTTTCAACGAACTTTCTTCGGAACACGCGCCGAACCGAGCCGAACCAGCGATGATAAAGTCGGCTGATTCCGGAATCATTTTTGTAGGTTTTTCGAGGCCTCGAAGATCGCCGTAGCCAACATTCGGCGTCCGTAGTTTCTAGCCTTCTCTTCCTTTACAGGTTAAGGGAGAAAAAAATTAAAAACGCCCTAAAACGCAAAACTAACACATCAGGGCAATAGAACAGTAAATTATCAACGCTGTGGTGAATTTCCAGTCCTTTATTGACAACGTAAGTGCCATTATACGTTATTTTGTAATTCTACATACATTCTCTACAATTATTCACAAGATCACAGCTTGGGCTGCCTGTGAACTGACTTAACTAGAACAGCAATGTATAGATACAATAAACTGAAGTACTAGTTAACAATAATTGTGATTATCATTCGACTCATTTCTATCCACAGTTCTGATTGGCGAATAACTGCGTACAAATAACGGTCTGAGCATGCGCAGTGAAAGATTAAGCAATGTTCGCTGCAATCTCGTCCCCAGAGCCGTTATTTCTTACTGCGCATGCTCGACGAAAGAACTTGGCTCTGGAAAAGTCCAATATTTCATGCTTTGTGATTGGTTCTTAGGAATACAAAGAAAGAAACCGGAAATGAATTGATATTCCTTCAAAAGAAACAGATTGCCATGCTTACTGATATCTTCTTCTGACTAAAATTGAAAATTAATAAAGAGAATTCATGTGACCTGAGGTGGATCGTTTGTATAGACCGGAGGAACGAGGGAGATTCAGAAGGACGCGATACGCGGCGAGAGTATCGAACTCAAAGACAACCACACAGGACGAAGGCTAGGACAGAACTGGTTTATTCAAAGCAAAGATTCGCTTACATAACAATTACCATGAATACTTTACGGGATGAAATTGACATACTATATAAACAAGTAAACCATTGCACAAAACTGACCACTATAAAGACATTCCTTTGTCGACCTGGTGCCAATACGTAGGAAATCCATCCTGACACACCAAAAACCTAGTGGTTTAGACTTGAACAAGCGACATTGTATGTGAGCTTCAATAACGATTTCAAATGTAAACTAGTTAATTTATAACTAAAACTTCACTTGGCTACAATAACAACCCGATATAAACAAACCAGTTCACGTATTAATTTATTACCTCATCAACTTTCCATTTAGAGATCGACATCCCTTTCTCTCTTAGCTTATTTACTTGAACCACCATCAAGGAATTCAACAGAGAGACGATAAGCAGAGGATTTCATGTAATCATAAACGAGCGGCAAACGACGAAACGTCGGCAAACATTAATTAACGATTTGTCGTATTAAACCAGTGGGTAAAACTACTAAAGTATCATTGTTGAGTGTTACAATGTTCTTCATGGCGTCGTATTGCTTCGTTTTAAGATGAAAGCTTTCATCCAAACCCATTTTCTCGAAGGCAAACCGAACAGCTCCATCGAGAGTCCGCCATATTGTTTCCGGTAAGTCTCTTTTATGCGCATGTCACAAAATACCCAGATTCTGGGTTCCGGTCATTGGACTTTTCCAGAGCCAAGTTCTTTCGTCGAGCATGCGCAGTAAGAAATAACGGCTCTGAGGACGAGATTGTGTTCGCTGCAAATAACGGTCTGAGCATGCGCACTTAATTGATCATTCACAGTGTAAACATGGCAGCTCGTTTTACAATATCTTTTCTTGATGTTTATATTCAATAAATTCCTTATTGATAGAAATTAGTCGAATGATAAAAAAATTATTGAACTCGGTTATCGCAAAATATCGTGATTTTGTCAGTGTCTCGCAGATTAATTATTTGCCTCTGCCTTCGGCATCGGCAAATAATTAATCTGCTCGCCACTGACAAATCACGATATCTTGCTCAACCTCGTCCAATAATTGCTTATTATTTGTATATCAGGTCACGAGTATTTCAGAGTTACGTGATCTGTTGCAATAGTCACCACGCGATGAATGCTAATGTAATCATACCAAACTTCTAAGAACAACAACTGGTGTAAATTTCAGGTCGACCTGACTAAGAGACTGTTCAGAAATACCGTTTAAAAGCCTTAACACTACCAATACATTATATCCAGATTTGTTTAGCTAGATGTTCACTTTGTCAAATTAAGAACTGGCTCTGTTTTCGGAGTCGTCGTGAATTCACAGGGGGCAGCCGGTTACCTTGTTGGGAGTGTAGTTGTTGGGATGATGTCATTGATTTAGATCGCTTTAACGATCGTAGATGTACTGGTTCACTATAGAATATACAACCTGTTAAATAATTATTGGCATTCTTTTCCTTGAGAATGATGTTTGGTTTTCTGTTGCTTTTTTCACAAATCGTTTCTGAGTTACGCCTGGAAATGCGGGTTATTTTCTCTGTGGACTTTGTAACCGGCGAAATGACAATGCGATCATCGATGGCTACTTTGTTCGCGCACTCAAAAAGCGTCGCCTTGCTCCATAGTTGTGGGAAAGTGAGATCTGCTTTCTCAAAGTTCGTCAGATAAGACTGCATCACCTTGTCATTCCATTGGCCACCTTGGCAGGCACCTAAGTCTTTATAGTATCTGAGCGCTACTTCCTTAGCGCCCTCGAACTTTGTAAGATCAATGATCTCCTCTTCGACGAATCCTGCTTCATTTTTCATGGTTTTGGAGAACATTTTTGCTGATGAGAATAAGTGCGATTTTGAAAACCCATTTCGAAATCGTGTTGAACGTGCAGATTGGTACCTCCTGTTGCTGTAGCAGCCTGGACGTCTTTGGTCAGCTTTTAGCGTTTCGCTATCAACTTCGTAAGCAGAACGTACATCTAGTTTCTTTTTCCCGCTATGATCTTGTATAATCTGTAAAGAGGCGCAAAAGTCCTGGATTTTATCTTTCTCGGGTGCTTTCTCTTCAGCAATCTTGGGCAACACGAGTGATGTTCTTCTTAGCTGATTGGTCATTATTATTATTATTATAGAGTTCTGTAGTCAATCTCTGAATAATAATAACCTGGTCAAAATATATAATTGCTTTCAAATTCACAAGTCAATTCAGAGAAAGCAATGGTCCCTTCTCTTTTTCACAGCTGTGCTGAAGACGTTTGTGCTGTTGGTTTTGCTGGAACCACGAGTTAACATCTACCTTTTGTCGATAACTTATAATTAACTATAATTAATTGGTGTCAGAGCAAATACTAATTCCCTGGGGGCCACTAAACCAATATATTACTGTATTACTGACTCAACACAATAAGATCGAGAAAACGTTATCTACAAACAAACACCAGAAAAGAAACAACTTTCATCGTACAGTTTCAAATTCAGAAACTTTGTTTTCAAATTGGGTTGCAGTAAAGTCAAAACGTGAGTTGGTGACGCTTGAAGACCATTCAGTTGATCTGCAGTTTGTAATTTCATTTTGTTTTGTTTTGTTCAATAGATGCCTTTGGCTAATTCTTATCCTGACGTAAGATCTCGCAATCACCGAATAAACTTGACAGACATTGTTCTCTTTGAACGATTAACAATTGGAGTAATTTTAATAGGGCAACTTTTAACAGACTTTAGCTTTAAGAAAACCCCAGGAGATTGGCTGAGGTTTATAGCAGTAAGGAACATGTCTGTAGAAAGTGTCGTGTTCTGCTTTCAAATAATTAGCTACCAGATGATTTGACAACTAATTATCTACTCACTTATTCTCTAAGGTACAGCATAACACCGTGGGTATAGACAACGCCCTGACATTAAATATACGACTTTATAACTGTGCATACACTCCATCTGGTTAGAAAATACACGCTCTTATTGCACAACTGGCTGATAGTATCAAAAAGCATTCTTATAACACAGAAGAGTTATACAATAATGTATTATCGCTCTTAATCAACGCCTTCATGCAGTTGCTGTTTTTACGACAGTTAGTTTTTTTTCTTCAATACACAATGTTTAGGATCATGGAGACAACTTTCCATGACTTTTGGAGACATACGAATTTGAGAAAGAGCTTTTTCCGTAACTCCAGATTATCAAATACAATTGTTGAAGCATTCTTTGGAACCTTTATACAAACAGTTGAAGTGACAAGCTGTAGACCTCGTGTTTTTCTTCCTGAATCATTCAGTGCATATTTTCAAATCATTTGGTAGTTTTGTTCACTTTCAAAATCCAGCATTTTCTTCTTGAAATTAAGGAGGACTGATGCATATTTGCGTTTGATAATCCTGACGGTTGTAAACTTGGCATGTTTATTCCCTCCGCCTGAGCTTGCAACTCGATCAGTGCCAGTGGCCTAAAAAAAATATGAGGTTTTCGCTTAAATTCTGCATTGATGACATTAGTGTAATATTTGGATGGTGCACTAGCAATCTGCTCGAAAAGCAAATTCGTATTTACTTCTGTTTTTTTTGAAAATAATATTTGTACAAAATAACCTGTTCCCACGGGGCCAAACAATCAAAACAAACCATGATATGGTATTGTAAGTTGATCACACAATTGTGCTTCACTATATTGAGCAACTGTACTGTAACAATAAACGAGTTGTGAAATATGCAATTTTTAATTACAAATCCCTCATCTCTTTTTTTATAGCTGTGCTGCATCCACTAACAAGTGTTTTTTTTTTGCATGAAGGTGTCAGCTAGGTTGCATGAAGGTGTCAGCTAGTCAGTACGCCGCCCTTGCACAATAATCGCGCTATCAGTGAATGCCTTCAGTTATCTGCGGCACCTTTGTGTTTCACATTGGTTACGCCCCTTTTATCTGCTGTATTCCTGACTCCAAAGAGACGAATATATTAATTGCTCAACAATAAACATAAGACCAAAACATACTCGATGCTAATGTTACGTTTTCCATGGGAAGTACCCAAAATATGCACCCGATATATTGATATATTATATACTTGAGTGCCATACTGTTTGCAATTGGCTGCAATAACACAAATACCACTTAATATAATTAAACGATTTCCTAACCCTGTGATTAGGCATCAAGGGATTAATTCAAAAAAGTTTAATTAAAAAAACTAGCGAAGCGGGATATGGTGAAATAATGGTTATGAAGCCCGGAAAACTTCAAAGGATCTGACAAAGAAGCAAACATGGAGGTTAAGTAGGCCCATCACGTGACATTGACCTTGCACAATATTTTATTTAGACTCAAACTCTGGGTTGAATAGCTGGGTCATTGGGTTTTATTGGCTGAACTTTTGATAGATGCAAAATATATTTTCTTTGTACACGGTCACCGTTGGAAAAAAGAGAAACAAAGATAGAAGATTATGACATTGGGTTTCAAAACTATTGCCTTGTATTGACTAACGATAGATATATATACTTTATTTAAGCAGGATCAACTATTCTGCTACAAAGATGGTACCATCCATTCAACTACAATACAACGAAAAGAAAACGCACGAATGAGACAATTTTCTCATGATATTAACTCTACTTCAGATACATTCGTTTGGGATTCACTGAGGCCCCGACTGTCCACGCATCATAGGCGTTGTTGTTTGAAAACAATGCGTTTTGACCTCATTACACACCCACAAAGTAATGAAGAAGATGACGACGAAGAACAAGAGATAAGTTACAACTTTCAATCATTAATAAAGTGTTATATTTACAAATAAACAAGCGATCGATTCTTCTTTCTCTCTATCCACTTCTAAAAGTTCCATGAACGTATATGACTATTTACATGTTATGACGATAGTGTTATATAATGCAATACATATACAAAATACAAATATATATGTATATATGTATATGATATTGTAAATCTAAAGGCACTACCATCTCTTTCATTCCTTTCCATTTATTTACATATGATTTTGAGATATAGCAATCCCCTAATAATTACGTATGTTACCCCTACCCACCTACCTACATCATATCTAGATCGTCAATATGTGGTATTGAAATATAACTAAACTTGAAACTTGATCTTGAATTTTGCTAGATGTTCAAACTTGGCATGGATTTAACTCTGTCTCGCAGTCCACGTGGATTCACAGGGGGCAGCCGGTTGCCATGTTGGGAGTGTAGTTGTTGGGTTGATGTCATTGATTTAGATCGCTTTAACGATCGTAGATGTACTGGTTCACTATAGAATATACAACCTGTTAAATAATTATTGGCATTCGTTTCCTTGAGAATGGTGTTTGGTTTTCTGTTGCTTTTTCCACAAATCGTTTCTGAGTTACGCCTGGAAATGTTAGTGTATTTTTTCTCTGTGGATTTTGTAACCGGCGGAATGATAATGCATTCATCGACGGCTACTTTGTTCGCGCACTCAAAAAGCTTCTCTCTGCTCCATAGTTTTGGGAAAGTCAGATCCGCATTCTCAAAGTTCGTCAAATAAGACTGGATCCTGTCATTCCATTGGCCGCCTTGGCAGGCACCTAAGTCTTGATAGTATCTGCGCGCTACTTCTTTAGCGCCCTCGAACTTTGTAAGATCAATGATATTCTCTTCTTCGACTTCTGCTTCATTTATCTTGTTTTTTGAGGACATAGTTCCTGATGAGAATAAGTGCGATTTAGAAAACCCATTTCGAAATCGTGTTGCACATGCGGATTGGTACCTCGGCTTGTTGCTGTAGCAGCCAGCTTTTGGACGTCTTCGGTCACCTTTTAGCGTTTCGCTATCAACTTCGTAAGCAGAACGTACATCTAGTTTCTTTTTCCCGCTATTATCTTGTGTAATCTGTAAAGAGGCGCAAAAGTCCTGGATTTTATTATCTTTCTCAGATGCTTTCTCTTCAGAAATCTTGGGCAACACGAGTGATGTTCTTCTTAGCGGCTTGGACATTATATAGTTTTGCTTTGTCTGAATAATAATATAACAGCTCGTCAAATTATTTAATTGCTTTCAAATTCACAAGTCAATTCAGAGAAAGCAATGGTCCCTTCTCTTTTTCACAGCTGTGCTGAAGACGTTTGTGTTGTTCGCTTTGCTGGAACCACGAGTTAACATCTACCTTTTGTTGATAAATTATAATTAACTATAATTAATTGGCGTCATAACAAATACTGATTCCCAGGGGCCCACTAAACCAACATCTATATTATACTGTATTATTGAAAATTCATTTTGCTGGAACCACGAATTGACATCTACCTTTTGTCGTCGACAACTTATAAATAACTATTATTAATTGGTTTCATATCAAATACTGATACCCAAGGTTGCACTAAACAACATGTATTATTGACCGAACACACTTAAAAAATAAAAAGGTATCTACAAAACAAACACCACAACACAAAACTTTGTTTTTCACCAAGCTTCAAACTCAAAAACTTAGACTTGTTAGACTTGTGGAGGAGGCCTGGGATTCTTATGAAGCATGCCCAGAACTCGCACCCCATGCATTGCGCAAAGAGAATATAGTTATTCACAATGGAGTCCTCATGTGGGATGGTCGAGTGGTGGTACCGCCTAGTATGCTGAGAAGTAAAGTCCTCGATGTTCTGCATGAAGGTCGCATCAGCATTGTAAAAGCGTGGTGGACTTACATGACCTCGTCTACACATAGACGTTGCTGGCCCATTCCAAGGCAAGATGTCATTAGTCGTGATGGATGCAAGCACCACTGAATGGCCGAAGATCTTCCTGATGAAGAACACCATAGCAGAAGAGACCGTATAAACAATTTGTTTTGCACTTTACAATAATATTACAATATTGCGGACCTTACCGGCCAGAATGGGATTGCCAGAGCAAATCGTCTCCGATAATGGCCCACAATTTACATCAGAAGTTTTCAAACGGTTTGTTCAATCCAATGACATTCGTCATGTAATAGGGGCGCCATATCATCCGTCTACTAATGGACTGTCTGGCTGAGTGCCTCGTTCAAAGCTTCAAGCGCGCTGTCAAAGCAGACCTGACTGATCGAAATCTACACCACAAGCTTGATAGATTCCTGATGGCGTACCGCACCGCACCACATGGCACAACTCAACAAAGTCCGGCACAACTACTCTTTAAGAGAAACCTGAAGACCAGACTGGATCTGCTCAAGCCCGACATAAAGTGACAAGTCGACAAGAAGCTTCTCGTAGATGAGACAAAGCCAATGAAGGGATTCAGCACTGGAGACAAAGTATGGGTTAGAAATTTCCATGGTGGTCCTAAATGGGTGCCTGGAGAGTATGTGAAGCAGGTGGGTCCTGTACTGTATCATGTCAGTGCCAAAGGCATGGTATGGAAGCGACATGCTGATCAGCTGCGAGCGGAGAGCGACAAGAGATGCTGGTGATGGTGAACCTGAACCTATGCCAAGCATTGTGTCTCCATCGACAGCGGAATCCACAACCACCGAAGTAGCACCTGATCAACCAAGGTAACTGTCAGAGGATCTCCCAAGTCCAGAAAAAGACTCCTGCGTCAATGTCTGAAGCAGCAAGTGTACTGGAGGAAGCACTACCCACTGTGAAGACCACATGATGTGGAAGAGTTGTGAGAACTCCTTCAAGATGCATAGACTTTGAACACTGACTCTTAGCTAATGGCTTTGAGAAAACAAGTTTACTAGTTATATATAATTTGTTTTTTTAGATAGTTCAGGTACCTTAATACAATGGGGAAGAATTGTAATATTTATCGCCGGTCATAGCTAATTTGCATATTGGCACATAAAATAAAGTAAACTGCGTAGTCATCTTTTCTTTGCTCGTTGGTAGTCAATAAACAACATCCATCATACATCTCTGATTTCATAAAACGAGCTATGAAACCAGCTCGTTCATTACGGTCATTACAGGGAAATATGTTAGTAGTCCCAAGCACTATCAAGACATCGACGTATGGTCAGAGGTCCTTCAGTTCCTATACTGCTCCACAGCTGTGGAATCCCTTACCAGAAACAAATCAAGGATGCGTCTTCTGTTGCCACGTTTAAATCTTTTCTGAAGACATAGTTATCTTCTAAATAACTTTCAATAATTATTTTAATGTTTATATATCTCAATTTTTTTAATATTTATATCTCCTAAATATATACAGCTTATTTAATGACTTGACATATAATATTTGCGAATATTTTACTCATTGCTCGTATTTTTCCTCGCCCGTAACACAGTAAATTTGTATTTCGTAAAACTATCAAACTTTACTTGAAATTGCCTGGAGCTTTGGTCATGGATGCAGTAAAGCTACTAGCTTAAAAACGCGACTTGGTAACGCTTGAATTCCATTGAGTTGATCCCAATTTTTAAACAATGTGTAATTAATTGATAACTAGACGCTCTTCTAGCGTGAAGTCGGGCTTCTAAATGAAATGTAGCCTATTTGAACTAAATATAGATATCTTATAGTGCGATTGAAACAGTTTTTGGTTGCTCGTCGTTGCGTGACTCGAGCTCGATAGAACATGCTTTCCTTGCAATTCAGTACTGCGAACTTTACAGTATATCAGTAAAAACGTATAATTCATGAGCAATTGATCCAACCAGGTTGGTTGAATCGGTGACATGCATGGATCTGTATGCCCCGATACAGACACTGATGAATAAAACTGATACAGCACTAATGTTTTATTTAATAATCAGTTCTATATCAGTGATATAGAACTGACACAGGTCATGCAAAGATCTCTTTTTTTTTTTTTTTTTTTTTTTTTTTAATAAAATCTTTAATAAGATTAAAACAAACGGGCACTAACCCAGTTTCACAATTTTTCTACATTATACTCGAAACTCTAAACCTCATACTTTTACTTATTTACACTCTTTACAACTTGTACTTCCTATTACTTTATTTACTTCTTATTCCATTTCATATTATACGATTTATTTTCCAAAATTTTCAATTTCCAAAACTGCATAAATTAATTGTTTCCTCTAATTTTCTCTAATATTCGTTAATTTTCCGTTTTTTCCTTCCCAAGAGCACCTCCCCCTTTATTTAAGCAGGACTGCGTCCTCAGTATTTGTCAATACTACTCTTAACCTCTTTATCTGCCACTTGATTTTGTCCATATTTGCTCATTAGTATGCAAAAACTGCATAAATTCACTTTTTTTTCCAATATTCTCTTATATTCATTTATTTTTTGTTTTTTTCCTCTGTAAAGCCCACCTCCACCTTTATTTAAGTAGGACCGTGTCCTCAGTGTTTCTTAATACCCCACTTAAACCCTTTATCCAGCATTCAGTTCTGTCCAAATTTGCTCATTAGTATGCAAAAAACATATTTACTGCCAAAATTCTTTTTTGTCCCCCCATACCTTCTGAAAATCTCTTTCACTCAAACGAAACGACTCAACACTTAAACGAAACACAATATCTTTCTTACACTTTCTTACAATATCAATATACGGACGAACACTGTTACGGAACGTCGCACTATTACGAAAAAACCAAATATTATTTAACATACATTCTACTACAAACATCACCAAGTCTTTACGTTCCCCCTTGAACAAACCCAAAAACACACATTTTGCATTGACAACAAACTCACGTGACCACTTTCTGACTATTCTCACGACCCATCCCCACGCTTTTTTCACACGACTACACTGCAAAAAACAATGTTCAATAGTTTCATCCTTCCCACATACTGCACACCGCTTAGACACCACATTATACCCCCATCTAACAAGACTGTCCCGCACTTTTGTCACTCTCTGTACAATACGCCACCTCACCTCACCCACAATATTTTCAGACAAACTGTTACGAAAAACCCCCCAGACATCCTTCCATTCAGTCACACTCACCTCACTCCAATAAGCCATACACCTCGGTTGTTTCAACTTACTATTTACTAGGAACTCATACATCTTACTCACCACTGCACAAACTTGCACTGAACACAAACGAATTTCCGCATACACCGCTTTATAATATTTAGACAAAAAACCCGCCCCTGGCTTCAAGTTATCCCGTAAAAACATCCAATCATCACGTAATGATGACAACCGCACACCTAAATAATATCTCAAATAGCACCACATTTTACCCGACAACCTATTTAGAGACCCTACTACATTTGCTATATGCAAAGCACGCACACGAACCCCAAAATCCACCATTCCCAACCCCCCTGACAGACATGGTAACAAACACGTTTCCCTTTTGATCAACTCTACTTTCCCATTCCACACAAAACTCCACACTAACGAATTCACTTTAGTCACCACCCAACTCGGCACAGTTAACACCCTAGCCACATAATCTAACTTTGACAACCCCAACACTTTAACAATCAACACTTTACCTCTCAACGACAAACATCTACCTTTCCACATATCTAATACCTTCTTTAACTTTTCACACTTCGCCACCCAGTTCTCATCCTCTACATTATCTCCAAACCACACCCCCAATACTTTCATTCGCACTACCCATTTTAACCCATATGGTTTATCCATTCTATTATTCCACGATCCTATCCACATTGCCTCTGATTTCCCTCTATTCAACCTCGCCCCCGTCCCACGCCCAAAAAACTCCACTATATCTAGATACTTACTAATTGACACCCCATCCCGCAGCACCGCAGTCGTGTCATCAGCATACTGAGAAATATTAGTATGCTGACCACCCGACCCCGGCACCAAAAATCCACATATACCCTTCTCGGCACGAACACTACACGCTAACACTTCTGCCATTAACACATACAACATAGGTGACAACGAACACCCCTGCCTAATCCCCTTCTCTAGCACAATACTCTCCGTCAACTCCCCATTACAAATCACTTTCGCTGTCGCACCCACATATAACACATTCATCCACTTTCTAAAATCCTCCCCAAAACCTAACCTCCCCAACACCCTATTCAAAAAAACCCTATCCACCCTATCAAACGCTTTCTCCTGATCCAAAGTCAAAATGACCCCTCCCTCCCCAGTATGATCAATATGATCTAGTACATCTCTCATCACATTCAAATTGTCAGTAATCGACCTCCCCATCACCCCACACATTGAGAACTACGAACTTCTAAAGGACCAAGCGTGTTTTCTCTGGTGACGATGTTTAAAGCCTCACAAAATTTGAGGCTGGACTTTGTCTGGCAGTTCATGTTCGTCTTTGATTGACGGCAGAAATGGAGTGGTATAGTATAGTATAGTTATTAATAGTAGTTTTTAGCATTTTTATAGTTTTACATATTTTGTATATTATATATATTTATTTATTTATTTTCTTTTTGAGTTTTTGTTTGGGCCACAAGTTTATCAGTTTCTCCAATACTGTCACGTGTCACCCTCTGTAAATAAAGTCACTTATTATACTACTATTACGTAATTTTACCTTATAAGGTCAAGAGAACTCGAAAAATATGGAGCCGTATTACCATAGTTCGAAAGCCGTATTACCATAGTTCTAAAACCGGTTTCACTGCAAAGTTTTAAACATTTTGTGATGTCAAATCCATTGTCAATAAGAGTACAGACAATGGAAAACCGCTTGCGATTTCTTTTTTAAAACAACAAAGTCAAAAAATCATCCAAAAGCAAGGATAAAGTTTGAAAGAAAAACCGTTTCAAGCGTGCGCTGGCTCCGTGCGCGAGCGATTCGTCATTCTCTGTGTTTGTTATTGTAAAAGAGCGCGCGGACCTTGAAAGGTTTTGAAATAATTATTAGATAAATTTACTCAAAAACGGACAATTATGTTTTCGTTCAAAGTAGTATAATAAATAACTTATTTGGGGTTTTTCCCGTAATACGGGCTGATATTTTACTCGTTACTCGCATTTTTCCTCGTCCCTTCGGGACTCGGAAAATACATTCGCAACTCGTAAAATATCAGCCCGTATTACGGGGAAAAAAACAAATAAGATCTAATTGTTATACGACGCACGGTTTTCGAGTGCAAATACAAGCCTTTTCGAGTGCAAATATACGGCGTTATTCAATGGGTGTTATTACACGGTTCGCAAACCGGTTTGCCGAACCAGTTTTATTTTCATTGGAAAAAGAAAACACACTAAAAAACGATAGAAAAGTACTTCTAAAGGAAATAGGGAAACACACAACAACTTTTTATTGAAATCTTTGTAGAAAATAAGACAAAAACAACAATCTTTTTGGTGAAAAAAAAGCCGAGAAAAGCCAGCGAAAAATCTCTTGGGCATGAGTGCGCGCTCGATGGCGCATCGATTGCGTGATAGCGCGCGCATTCACAAACAAAACACAAAATCAACTTTTGTACGCTAACAAATAAGCGTTTTTTGGTTAATTTTGTTGTCGTATAATAAACAATTTATTACAGTTAGAGTTGTGTAATACGGCTGGACATTTTTACTCGTCTGCTTGTATTTTGTCGAGCCCTACGGGCTCGACAAAATACGGCGAGACTCGTAAAAATATCCAGCCGTATTACACAACTCTAACTGTAATAACCTATATTTACTTACTTACTTACTTACTTACTTACTTACTTACTTACTTACTTACTTACTTACTTACTTACTTACTTACTTACTTACTTACTTACTTACTTACTTACTTACTTACTTTACTTACTTACTTACTTACTTACTTACTTACTTACTTACTTACTTACTTACTTTACTTACTTACTTACTTACTTACTTACTTACTTACTTACTTACTTACTTACTTACTTACTTACTTACTTACTTACTTACTTACTTACTTACTTACTTACTTACTTACTTACTTACTTACTTACTTACTTACTTACTTACTTACTTACTTACTTACTTACTTACTTACTTACTTACTTACTTACTTACCTACTTACTTACTTACTTACTTACTTACTTACTTACTTACTTACTTACGTACTTACTTACGTACTTACTTACTTACTTACTTACTTACTTACTTTACTTACTTACTTACTTACTTACTTACTTACTTAGTGGTCGCTCGACGGGGATTCCATTTTGTTATAACTTGGCATGTTTACTCGCTTTGACTGTTCTTTTAACTTCGAGTAAGCTGCCTCAAAAAGTATCAGGTTTTCGCTTGAATGCATTGATGACATCAGTGTAATATTTGGATAGTGCACTAGCAATCGGATGGAATGACGACTTCGCATTTACTTCTGTGTTTCGATAATGATGTTGGTGCAAAATAAACTGTTCCCTCGGGGCCAACAATTAAAATAAACGACGATATAGTATTGTACGTTAATCCTCCCTGGTTTATCACTCAAGCAATTGTACTGGAAGAACAACAACAAGTTCGAACAAAAATCAAATTAATTAAAATTAACATTATTGAACGGCTGTGTTTTTTGCTGTGCTTCACAATAGAATTTGCTGGACGAAGGTGTCACGAATTGAAAGCTTGTTATGGCTGCGATGGTGCTTGCACTGTCATCATGCATGTTAGTAATCAAAGTGTTCAGTGCTTCGGTATATTACTAAACACCTGGTCTCCCAAGTAATTACATCTTTCACTAGTTCTAAGTAATACCGTCAATATTTTTGATCTTAGACATTATGTCATATTTTTACTAAATTTGAAATAAAGTTAACTTTTTTGAAGAAAAAAAACAGGATTTCCGTCAATCGTGGTTTTCGCATTACTAGCTACACAAAACACACCGCATTCAAATAACTCCAACATTATATAGACTATGTGGGCTGTAACAAACACACAGAAACTTAGTCAAGCATCAACTGGAACTTCAGTGTAAACTTTTCTCATTGTTTGAATTGGTAACGGGACTGATGTCCCAGTTGGTTTACCTCCCCCCTTAGTTAGCTTGACTTGGATTGCAGTGAAGTAAATACGTGAGTTGTTCTGAACGTTTTAATTTGGGCGCCATGACCACCATTAGCTTGATCCGCATTTTTTGATTTCATTTTGTTTTGATAAGTACTCATTGTAAAACCCATTCAAATCAACATTGCTAACACAATTTAATAATAATTATTATTATCCAGACTTAATTTGTCTTGGATCTTCATCGACAGAAACTGCTCAGCTTGATAATGAACGCCCCAAATATTTCATACATCAGCGCCAGTCAGTCCCACCTCTGTGTATTTTCACTGAGTGAATTACTTCGTGAGAGAAGTTTAGCACTTCTATGAATAATGTACACTAAACATTTGAAGAGAAAACTTTTATCAGTCAGCTCATTGGTCATACACGCAATGCATTACACATACTGAGTATATTATGGTTGTCTCTGTTGTCTCTTTTTGTTTGTTTGTTTATTCAGAAAAGATTAAAAGAGACTGCTTGGACTGGACTGAAAAATGTCAGTCTATCTGCTTTGATATTGTTCTTAACCACACTTTACTCAGAGAAAATACGCTCTTGTATGTACTGATTGTCTGAACTGAAAAAGCACTTTTATCTCATTTTCGGTAGGTCTTTCTGTGCAAATTAAAAGAAGGCTTGAGTTTTGAGTTCTCCTTACGAATCGCTTTCAAACTAACGGGACTTGAGTAGGATACTTCGAATATACTTGGCAAGTTGATCTTGGCTTTCTTTCTGGTGCAGTCAGCTTTGCCGCCTTTAGGCTCAGCAATGGGTGGTAACGTTATTTTCACTTTGATCTTGTCATCTTGTTTTGGGGCAAATAGCTCACAATTCCCGACCTGAGAGAACTCAAAGCAGCGGGTATGGAGATCTTTTCCACCGTAAATTCTCTCTAGAGTTTTCTCTAGCGTCTCACCGTTCATTCTGAGTTCTTCGTTGAATAACTCCAAAGCCAGTTTCTCAGCATCTTCAAGGAGAGTCAAGTCTATAAGGTCAGGGTGGTAATTCCAGGCATTACGTTTTCTTCGTCCTGACAACGAATGATTTCTTAGAGGTGATTTGGATATGTTTTTCCTTGTAACGGTATCTGCAGAACTTTCCAACGAGCTATTTAATTGTCGTCTAAAAGTAGCTCGCTGTTTGTTATTGCGACGTTCTTCGTTTGTTATCCTACCATCTTCAGATAGGCGTCGCCTGTTTTGTTTGAGAATATTTTCGTATGGTTTCCCTTGAGAACTACGAACTTCTAAAGGAGCAAGCGTAGTTTCTCTTGTGACGATGTTTAAAGCCTCACAAAAATCCTGGATTTTGCTTTGCGATTCATGTTCGTCTTTGATTGGCGGCAGAGATGGAGTAGACATCCCTTGTCGGAGCTTCCATCTGTTGTAACCTGGCATGTTATTCCCTCCGCCTGTGCTTGCGACTGCGAGCAAGTGGCCTCAAAAAGCACAAGGTTTCGTCTTAATTCTGCATTGATGACATTACAATATTTGGATGGTGCACACCAGCAGTCTGCTCGAATGATAAGTTCGCATTTACTTCTGTGCTTTGATAATCATCTTTGTACAAAAATAAACTGTTCCCAAGAGGCCAAACAATCAAACTAAATCATGATATGGTATTGTAGGTTAATCACACAATTGTGCTTTACTATTTTGAGCTATTGTACTGCAACAACAAACAAGGTTGAAGAAAGGTGAAATTGTTAATTAGAAATTATTAAAAATTCTTCGGCTCTTTTTTTCTGTGCTAAGTGGATTTATTGGAAGGTGTGAGCTATAGCCAGTACGTGACCCTTACAATACAGTACAGTACAATACAGTACAATACAATACAATATAATACAATGCAGTATGCGCTATATAAGAACCGACTTATTATTATTATTATTACAGTACAGTACAGTACAGTACAATAACTTTATTCAATGTGGATTCCTGTTTCGGGTAGTCCATCTAAAAATAAACTATACTGTCGTTGTGCAAGAATCGCGCTGTTAGTGAGAGCTGCGTTAATTTGTTTGCGGTTCCTTTGTGTTTCACCTTACTATAAGGCCTAGTTCAGACGTCGTGCTAATCATGAGCCGTTCTCATTTCAAACAATAATGAGACAGCTTCTTTTAAAGTAATTAAGAACGGCTCTTGGAAAGTACTGCGTTTGAACTAGGCCTTATGCTGCTTTCATTTGCTGTTTATCTGACTCTGAAGGGACGGATATATTTATTGTTCAACAATTAAATTTGCGCACGATATTGTTCAACGTTGTCTGTGCGATTTCCGTTCGCAATTGCACGATGTGTAGCTTTCTAGTTAAATATGTGAATATATGTAATAACACAAATAACACATTGGAAAATTAAATGATTTCCTAAACCTGTAATTAGGCATCAAAGGATTTACTCAACAAAGTTTAATTAAGAAACCCAGCGAAGCGGGTTGTTGTTCACCATAAAAAATACACGTGACAACGTAGGCGCACGAATAATACTGAATGATAGTGGGGTTTGTTTCCCAAGCAAATAAGCTCTATTCAGGGGACTTTCGCCTGAGATTTGGATCAGTTCTCACGTGTATTTTCAAGCCACAAACACGTGACAACGTAGACACACGAATGAGGCATGTTTGTGATATTGCTTGATATCAATGAGCGGTCGAATGTCTATGAATTGAATTTCATTATTACTCGGGTTACCTGTGGTGACGCGAGCCGAAATCTGCAGACCGTGAATTTTTTCCATGTCGTAAAATATATTTGTCACGTGATATTTGCGTGCTGATACAAGTGTCAGGAACCCATCAGTAGGAGCATCCATGCTACATATTGGGTCTATGTCACGGCGTTTGAACAAGTTTGGCTATTTTTAGAAAACGATTTCTCGAAATTGACCAATCTCGTCCCCAGAGCCTGCGTTACTTTCGGCCAGCGACGAGAACGTAGGCTCTGGCATAATCCATTTTTTGGGAACAGGATTTTTTGTTCTTCCGGTTTTAGAGCGCATGCGCAAGTTAGCTGGGCAGTTGGTTGTCGATTCAAATTGTCGATTCAGTTTCAGTGGAATCCTTCGAAAGGTTTCATTAGGGAATAGAGTACACTTTAAAAGCACTTGGTAAAGAAGATACAACAGTGAAAGAAGCGCAGTATCTGAAGTCTTTATTAAAAGCAGTGGTTTTACAGCAGAAGGATACGCGAACAGTTCTTCCTACGGGTTTATATTTACTCGTGTCTACTTTACATATCAGTTAATTATTTGAATCTATCATCTTCATCTTCTCTGGTTATTGTTCGGTCTCTCCTTCAAATGTATTTCTTTTGAATCTTTCGCCTTCGTAAGCACCTCGATTGGCACCGCCTTTCAGTTGCTAGCCTAAAGAATATTAGATTTACGATCGACATATGTTCTTTAATAACCATCACTCTTCGTGTAAATTTTGAGCTTCGTTTGAAAGACACTTCGAGACATATAAGCTTAGATAAACTGGATTTTTCTCTGTGCTTAGATATTTTAATATTGCAGATCGAGGCGACATGTTGAAAATAACATGTCAATGAAACCGTTGAAAAATGTTAATTTTTGTTTTCAACGGAAGTTGGGACACCGGGTTGTTTTGACAACTCAATTTTCATTGGATATATTTCATTTCCGGAATCTTGCGCGTGCGTAGTTTCTAAAATGGAATAGCCAATCAAATTGTCTCAAAAATGGATTATGCCAGAGCCTACGTTCTTCGCCGCTGGTCGAAAGTAACGCAGGCTCTGGGGACGAGATTGGAAATTGACCAATCACTGTGCACTTCCGGTTTTATTTGCTGCAACTCGTTTTATTTGCTGCAACTCATTTTATTTGCAGCAATTCATTTTATTTGCATCAACTCGTTTTATTTGCTGCAACTCATTTTATTTTCTGCAACTCGTTTTATTTGCAGCAACTCGATTTATTTGCAGCAACTCATTTTATTTGCATCAACTCGTTTTATTTGCAGCAACTCGTTTTATTTCCAGCAACTCGTTTTATTTGCAGCAACTCGTTTATTTGCATCAACTCATTTTATTTGCATCAACTCGTTTTATTTGCAGCAACTCGTTTTATTTGCAGCAACTCGTTTTATTTGCTGCAACTCATTTTATTTGCAGCAACTCAGTTTATTTGCATCAACTCGTTTTATTTGCTGCAACTCATTTTATTTGCTGCAACTCGTTTTATTTGCAGCAACTCGATTTATTTGCAGCAACTCATTTTATTTGCATCAACTCGTTTTATTTGCAGCAACTCGTTTTATTTGCAGCAACTCGTTTTATTTGCATCAACTCATTTTATTTGCATCAACTCGTTTTATTTGCATCAACTCGTTTTATTTGCAGCAATTCGTTTTATTTGCAGTAACTCAGCTCGTTGTATTTGTAGCAACTCGTTTTATTTGCATCAACTCATTTTATTTGTAGCAACTCGTTGTATTTGCAGCAACTCGTTTTATTTGCAGCAACTCGTTGTATTTGCAGCAACTCGTTGTATTTCATCAACTCGTTTTATTTGCATCAACTCGTTTTATTTGCATCAACTCGTTTTATTTGCAGCAACCCGATTTATTTGCAGCAACTCGTTTTATTTGCAGCAACTCGTTTTATTTGCAGCAACTCGTTTTATTTGCAGCAACTCGTTTTATTTGCAGCAACTCGTTTTATTTGCATCAACTCATTTTATTTGCATCAACTCGTTTTATTTACATCAACTCGTTTTATTTGCATCAACTCGTTTTATTTGCTGCAACTCATTTTATTTGCAGCAACTCGTTTTATTTGCAGCAACTCGATTTATTTGCAGCAACTCATTTTATTTGCATCAACTCGTTTTATTTGCAGCAACTCGTTTTATTTGCAGCAACTCGTTTTATTTGCATCAACTCATTTTATTTGCATCAACTCGTTTTATTTGCATCAACTCGTTTTATTTGCAGCAATTCGTTTTATTTGCAGTAACTCAGCTCGTTGTATTTGTAGCAACTCGTTTTATTTGCATCAACTCATTTTATTTGTAGCAACTCGTTGTATTTGCAGCAACTCGTTTTATTTGCAGCAACTCGTTGTATTTGCATCAACTCGTTGTATTTCATCAACTCGTTTTATTTGCATCAACTCGTTTTATTTGCATCAACTCGTTTTATTTGCAGCAACTCATTTTATTTGCATCAACTCGTTTTATTTGCAGCAACTCGTTTTATTTGCAGCAACTCGTTGTATTTGCATCAACTCGTTGTATTTCATCAACTCGTTTTATTTGCATCAACTCGTTTTATTTGCAGCAACTCGTTTTATTTGCATCAACTCATTTTATTTGCATCAACTCGTTTTATTTGCAGCAACTCGTTTTATTTGCAGCAACTCGTTTTATTTGCTGCAACTCATTTTATTTGCAGCAACTCAGTTTATTTGCATCAACTCGTTTTATTTGCTGCAACTCATTTTATTTGCTGCAACTCGTTTTATTTGCAGCAACTCGATTTATTTGCAGCAACTCATTTTATTTGCATCAACTCGTTTTATTTGCAGCAACTCGTTTTATTTGCAGCAACTCGTTTTATTTGCATCAACTCATTTTATTTGCATCAACTCGTTTTATTTGCATCAACTCGTTTTATTTGCAGCAATTCGTTTTATTTGCAGTAACTCAGCTCGTTGTATTTGTAGCAACTCGTTTTATTTGCATCAACTCATTTTATTTGTAGCAACTCGTTGTATTTGCAGCAACTCGTTTTATTTGCAGCAACTCGTTGTATTTGCAGCAACTCGTTGTATTTCATCAACTCGTTTTATTTGCATCAACTCGTTTTATTTGCATCAACTCGTTTTATTTGCAGCAACCCGATTTATTTGCAGCAACTCGTTTTATTTGCAGCAACTCGTTTTATTTGCAGCAACTCGTTTTATTTGCAGCAACTCGTTTTATTTGCAGCAACTCGTTTTATTTGCATCAACTCATTTTATTTGCATCAACTCGTTTTATTTACATCAACTCGTTTTTTATTGCATCAACTCGTTTTATTTGCTGCAACTCATTTTATTTGCAGCAACTCGTTTTATTTGCAGCAACTCGATTTATTTGCAGCAACTCATTTTATTTGCATCAACTCGTTTTATTTGCAGCAACTCGTTTTATTTGCAGCAACTCGTTTTATTTGCATCAACTCATTTTATTTGCATCAACTCGTTTTATTTGCATCAACTCGTTTTATTTGCAGCAATTCGTTTTATTTGCAGTAACTCAGCTCGTTGTATTTGTAGCAACTCGTTTTATTTGCATCAAACTCATTTTATTTGTAGCAACTCGTTGTATTTGCAGCAACTCGTTTTATTTGCAGCAACTCGTTGTATTTGCATCAACTCGTTGTATTTCATCAACTCGTTTTATTTGCATCAACTCGTTTTATTTGCATCAACTCGTTTTATTTGCAGCAACCCGATTTATTTGCAGCAACTCGTTTTATTTGCAGCAACTCGTTTTATTTGCAGCAACTCGTTTTATTTGCAGCAACTCGATTTATTTGCAGCAACTCGTTTTATTTGCAGCAACTCGTTTTATTTGCAGCAACTCGTTTTATTTGCAGCAACTCGTTTTATTTGCAGCAACTCGATTTATTTGCAGCAACTCGTTTTATTTGCAGCAACTCATTTTATTTGCTGCAACTCGTTTATTTGTAGCAACTCGTTTTATTTGCAGCAACTCGTTTATTTATAGCAACTCATTTTATTTGCATCAACTCGTTTTATTTGCTGCAACTCATTTTATTTTCTGCAACTCGTTTTATTTGCAGCAACTCGATTTATTTGCAGCAACTCATTTTATTTGCATCAACTCGTTTTTATTTGCAGCAACTCGTTTTATTTGCAGCAACTCGTTTTATTTGCATCAACTCATTTTATTTGCATCAACTCTTTTTATTTGCATCAACTCGTTTTATTTGCAGCAACTCATTTTATTTGCTGCAACTCGTTTATTTGTAGCAACTCGTTTTATTTGCAGCAACTCGTTTATTTGTAGCAACTCGTTTTATTTGCTGCAACTCATTTTATTTACATCAACTCGTTTTATTTGCTGCAACTCGTTTTATTTGCAGCCACTCGTTTTATTTGTAGCAACTCGCTTTATTTGCTGCAACTCATTTTATTTTCTGCAACTCGTTTTATTTGCAGGAACTCATTTTATTTGCTGCAACTAGTTTTATTTGCTGCAACTCATTTTATTTTCTGCAACTCGTTTTATTTGCTGCAACTCATTTTATTTTCTGCAACTCGTTTTATTTGCAGGAACTCATTTTATTTGCAGCAACTCGTTTTATTTGCAGCAACTCGTTTTATTTGCAGCAATGCAACTCGTTTATTTGTAGCAACTCGTTTTATTTGTAGCAACTCGTTTTATTTGTAGCAACTCGCTTTATTTGCTGCAATTCAACTCGTTTTATTTGCAGCAACTCGTTCTATTTGTATCAACTCGTTTTATTTGCTGCAACTCTGGAATTCTGGATCCAAGGGATCCCAACACAACAGGGTTGATGTTTCCACAGTCAGCCCAAGCAGTACTGACTTGTGGCTTAAAATTTGGAGTATTTTTTTAAATGTATCAATGTCAATAAATAAGTTCATAAACAGACAATTACCATTATTTGCACTTATTTTGTGGTATTTTGACGTTCCGGAGTCATTTCGTGGTATATTTAGCCATCTGATCCGTCCCCGTAATGACAAGGCAGGAAACCTCCATGGCGAGTGTCCCTCACTCAAATGCTGAAAATTCATCCGAGACTTATATCATGCCCAAAGCCATTTAGATCGGTAAATTTGCTTTCCATCGATGATCATCGATACCTAATTTGTCTCGATGCAAGCGAGAAATAGTCGCGATAATCCAACATAATTTCTACTCAGATGGTCTGAATGGGGGGAGGGGGGGGGGTCTATGTGTCAGTTGTCAGTCAAATATTTGGTCATTTGTCAGTTAATTTATTACCTTGTCAGTTTTAATGTTAGTTCACTATTAACTGGTCATATCCTGTTTTGAACAATTGAACGTGTTTGATACTTCGATTATCAGTTGACAGTTAAGTTTTATTTGTCAGTTAACAGTTATTTTTAAAGCCGTTTGTCAGTTGTCAGTTAACCCCATTCAGACCCTCTACCCAAATCGCCGTCGAGCATTCCGTGATGAAGTCTTGGCGGTATCCGAAACCAACGGTCGTCCTAATCAACCAATAAGAATATAGCATAAACCATCCAGTGGTCTATCGCAAATCCTGCAATCTGATTGGTTCACTACTAGTGGTCTATCAGCTCATAGACCCCGAGTAGAGGTAAACAAGCAACATGGCCGCTTCGTCGTCGTGTTTTGCTAATATTTCGGAGGAGTATTTCCATAAAACAGAAAATCGGTCAGCGGTTGACTCGTGCCGTCTGATAATCAGGCTAAGAATTGTCAGACTATTTCGGCAGTATTTGTAGAATTGTTATCGTTGTAAAAGTCTGATAAATACAGTCTACATTGTTTCAAATAATAGTAATAATAATAATAATAATAATATTAGTAGTAGTAGTATTAACAATAATTAATAATAATAATAATAATAATAATAATAATAATAATAATAATAATAATAATAATAATAATAATAATAATAATAATGTAAAAGAAAAATCAGCGATATAAAGTTACGACGTTTCGACATCGTCAGATGTCATTATCAAGTAAATGTAAATGTCAGTGTCAATGCTCAAAATAACTTTCGAAAAATATGTATATGTATTTTTCGAAAGTTATTTTAAGCATTGACACTGACATTTACATTTACTTGATAATGACATCTGACGATGTCGAAACGTCGTCACTTTATATCGCTGATTGTTCTTATACAATGTTTCCCTCAATCATTACTTATAATAATAATAATAATAATAATAATAATAATAATAATAATAATAATAATAATAATAAGATTAATAATAATAATAATATTGATAATAATAATAGTAATAATAATATTATTCAATATGTTGTTGTACGTAGGTGCCATGTTATAATAAAGATACGTTTCTTCTACGTAAAGTATCCTCGTGTCTACCCAGGAGATGTCATGGTTGTTGGTTGTATCACTTTACTGTGCGCGTGCATAGCAACGCGTTTGTCATTTGTCAGTGTTTGCTACGCTAACTGAAAGTTCGTTAGAATTGCCTTCATTCCCTGATGATGGGCCATGGGCCCGAAAGTTCGGTTATATTAAATCCTTTACATAGAAGAAACGTAACTTTATTATAATAATATTATTATTATTAACAATAATTAACAATAATTAATAATAATAATAATAATTAATTAATTATAATAATAATAATAATAATAATAATATTAATAATATTAATAATAATAATAATAATAATAATAATATTAATAATAATAATAATAATAGTAATAATAATAATAGTAATAATAATAATAATAATATTATTATTTTTATTGTGAAGAACAGTTATTAGATGCCATGCCATTATAAAAATATATATATAATTATAATACAGTAATAATAATAATCGTGTGATTATAGTATGACGAAACGCTCTTTGTGCGTTATTCACAAATAAGGAATCATCACGTGATTGGAAAGAGCCAATAGAAACATTGTATTGTGGACAGTGAACGAAGGATGAGGAATATTTAGAGTAATGAGAATAGTTTTTTCATACATACCCTTGTTATTCGTTTGTTTCTTGTTCTTATTAATATATCATCGTAAATTAACTACTACTATCATGCACAGCTTCAATAGAAATAAGTTGGCTGATTGCATGATGTGCTTAATAAAATTTATATTGTCTAATCAACGTTTCTATACCCAAGACAATCGCCCTAGAGATGCATGTGTCAAACCAAGCAGGGTTTTGATCCCCTAGAGTGAATAGTTGACATGTTAGCGGTTGTGCTGGCTAAACCGACGCTCTAATCTCCAAAGGTTCGCCGTTCTTTACGATGTTCATTTCTTAGGTTTGTTTGTGAGTGTTTTTGACGTGTATTTGACGCGTAAGGGTTCTCGCCTCGACCATAATGTTCATTCAGGTCTTATCTTTATAGATCAATGATCCATGTGAGATCACGTGACGAGTTCATGATGAACAAGTGTCTCGCATACCACCCCCACATATCACCACTGAGTGGTGATTAAAGTTCTGGCACTTGAAGCCGTCCGTCACCTGTTTACCGTTGTTGGAAATTCCACGAGGGTTTGTTGTCCACAATGGCTTCCATCGTAAGTGGAACGCACCAACCCGTGGTCAACAAGATCTTTAGCAATCTACGTGATAAAATGGTGGAATTAGCGAGGGAGATCAAGCAAGCAGAGGAACGTACAAAGGCCTTCAAAATGGCTTCCAGAGAAGTGTTTGCCCGTGAAAGACTTGCCCTAGATAAACAGTACGCCATACGTGACAAAATGCAGGAAATAGATAGAAGGACCAACAAAGTTGAAACCAAGATTGAATGGATTAAGGAGAGGCTGTTTGAAGCCGAGAGAAGGTACGAAGAGAACTTAAAAATGTGCCAGAGTCTAGAAGACAATAGAATCGACGTGCCTGCGTTTGACGATAGAATGGAAAACATCAAGAACCGATTCACGACCATCGTTGACAAGACAGCCGCCAAGAATAAAAAGATTGATGTTCTCAGGGCAAACGTTGCCACCGCAGAAAAGCGAGAACTCAGAGCAAAAATGAGGCTTGAGCACTTTGAGGAAATCCTACGTTCAAGAGAGCGAATGAGACGCATCGAGCCGCAACCTTACCAACCAAAAACAGATCAAGAATACCTGGTGACGATAACCAAGTTGAGAATGCGTTTGTCGGAAGCAGTACGAAAGTTTCAGGCAAAGGAGGCCAAACAAGCGGCTTTGGAAAAAAAGGAAACAGAGATTGAAGCAAATATACAACATACAAAGAAGAAAACTATGTCTGTGATGCAAACTCGACACGAAATGTCTGGAACTCGAATGTAACACTGCACTAAGAATACACACTGAGAGAAACTGGCGGATAGAGTAGACGATGGAAAATACGCCAAAAACTTTCGAGAAGAGAAATATTCTTGTAAAGCAGTCACAGATATGTTTCTTTATACAGACTTGAATATTATAACTGAATTACGATAACGACATGGACAGGTTTGCTTTGTTATCTACCGGTAAAGCGAAGGCCGTTAGTACGCCTGTTGTGTCGTTCTCTCAAAAGCGAATGTTTTCCAAGGTCAATTTCTGGTTATTAGCAATGTAATGCAGTAATATAGTTTTGCTGAAATCCAAGCATTCATCAGAATCGAAGTAAAATGGATTTAGGATTACCATTGAACTGTTTTTCTTTGGAGGTCAAACAAGGTCGATAATAACAGACCGATAAATGTTCCTCAAAGTGTTTTCAAATATAGTGGGATTTAAATAGCCCATGGCGATTAAACCATATTTAGCAACAAAAGCTCTCAATGATTGTGTACAAACAAAAGCATGTTCTTCCGCTACGAACTCTAAAATCCCTTTTTGCTTGAACATGCAAGTTATTGTAATTTATGTAATTGTGTCGGCATTGTGACGTGAATGTACAAACAACCTGGCCGTTCAGATGTGCTAATAAAACTATATATGTGTTTACTTTCCTCTGTTTTTCTTCATTAATTAGATACGTCTTTGCCGTGACGAGAAAATCTTCCAACTCACAGAGAGAATATTACCCGACTGACAGGTACCGTCTCAGGTCACGTGATTATAATTCAACCGATGTAAAGTGTTTTTTATTGCCGGCCAGTCACGTTGGCTGATTTATATATTCAATAATTTAAGTGACGTAGTAACTCTTTGTCACGTACTTGCAAACAATATATGACGGTCAGTTGACGGTCAGCACGTCTACACGTCGTTCGACACTCAAATTCGATCGGCTCTCGTGGAAGCCGTCTCTTGAGACGAGGACTTTCACTTTGTCATACATACACATCACTTTCATTTACCCACGGTAGATTCATAAGTTAAATTATAAAAAAAGTATTTACATGAATGCTGTGCAAATACAGTGTAAATATATATATCAGCAAAATGATTGTAGACTGAAAATAGCTTCTTTTTGACAATTGTTTAGCCTAAAACAGTCGGACTGGGATTCTCTTAGCTCATTTGATAGGGAGTTACATAATTGAAACTGCACGCTCATTTGATAGGGAGTTCCATAATTTAAACTACACGCTGTAATAGCGTTCATTCGGGCTACTGATAAGTAGATTTTCAAAATTCCACGAGAATCCATACGATTTTCATGTAGTAATAATATCAATGGTACAATCAATCAATCAATCAATCAATCAATCAATCAATCAATCAATCAATCAATGAACTTTATTTAGACACGGTGTACGTAAACGGCTCAGTAAAACTGTTTTTCAGACTTGCCGTGTATAATAATAAATAACACATTTTATTATAACATATATAACGAGAATTTCATTGCATAAAGCTCATTTGTAGAAATGTATACGCTATATTTTCACATGTGAAAAAAATCGATACGTCCAATCAGCATCGCGTATAGCTTTTTTCACATGTGGGAGTATATTAACCAATCAGTATCGAGAATTGGAATCGCCAGCCAATCAGAGAGCGAGAAAAAACACTTGATTGGCTTTCCCGGCCGTGAGACGATGGTTGATTTTGTGTGTTGATAAAATGGCTGAACAATTCATCTCAATTAATTCTCCTTTAAATTAATTTATAGAGAAGCAGACAAACGAAGACACATTTAGCAGCATCCTGGCTATAAAACTTGCATTATTGAAAGAGGAAATCACCACGCGCGATGAAAATCGCCCGTGTAGCCACCCTTGCACAGGCGACGCGATAGCTGAAAAAATCGCAAAAAAAAAAAGTTGCGAGAAATTAAATAAGTTGAACTTTTCGTGACTTTGCTCGTGTAGCCACTCTGAAACTTTTTCCTTGCACTCGCGACGCAACAAAAGCGTATCTAGCCAATAAGGTGCAAGAACGAAATCCATGCTTTGAGTTTTCAAAATGGCGGCCTTTATCGCCAGCATTTCTCGCCAGCATTTGTCGCTCGTGTAGCCACCACAGCCAGTGATTTCAAAAATTCCCGTCGCCTGTGCAAGCGAAAAATCGCTTGTGTAGCCGCGGCTTATGTGTTTCAGTGCGAGCCACGGGACCATAGCAATTTGCACAACAATAGACAGTCCATTCGCAAGATACTGATTAGGTCATTTTGCCCTCCAAATCAACAAGCGTGCACGATAGCCTAGTGGTGCGGGGCAGTTATTTAGTGGGCCTAGGATCCGACTGTTCCCTCCCTCTTTGACTACTACATATAAGCTGATTGGTGTACTACCCGATAGCGCGGATGGGGCCGAAATTTTCATCCTATACGTAACATACGGTGACTCAGTATAATGTCTGGGAGTATGGCCCTTTTTTGGATAAATTTCCGGATTTCATCTATTTTGAACCTGGGAGTCTAGGGTTCGAGTCCCAGTCGTGGCACGTTTTTTTTTTCATTGATTTTTTTGTTTGTTTTGCTATTGTTTTGTTTTTGTTTGTTTGTTTTCTTATTTGGAATTGTTTATGATACGCGCAGGCACTTGAATATATATCGAGCTCATTCCATACATTCCAACAAGAAGTTATTGAAATTTGTAATTTGTAATCGAGGACGGGGACGTGAGGACGACGGCAGAGAAACAATAACGCTAATTACAAAATTCAATAACTTCTTGTTGGAATGTATGGAATGAGCTCGATTTGGTCTTACTTCAGGCGTTCTGTGCTAAGCTACAACGTGAAATACCCTGACTCGTCCCCAGTCATCTGGCCGGGGGGGAAAAGGCGCGCAAAGGGTCAAGGGAAAGGAGAAAGAAAGGAGACGACTGGGAAATCTTGTATTCAAGATGGCGGACGAAGCAATGGCAGACCAAAACAAAAACCCGAATTTGGAAAATATGCCAGTACATGTGGCATATTTAAAACAAAAATTACCCTGTCCTTACGTATCTTGTAAGGGGAAAGTATAACGGCTATTTTATGATGGAGAGGCAGGGCTAACCCAGTATTTTCGAGCAAAACACACCGGACTGTTCGTAAAAGGAAGGAAAGCACCTTGAGCGCAGCGACTGCTGAGGTTCGTGTGAGGTTCCTCCATGGCCAAGAAACAATGGAGCACTTGAGTTTCCTCGGAACGCCAATCTCAGGTTGGTTTTTTACACTTGTTTGTTCTTTCGTAAATAGGCCTGTTTAAACGAGCTGTTTGACCGTCATTTTGATAAAACTGAGAACATCCATCATAGTGATTATTGTAGATTATTCCATTGGTAAAACACACTGATAAAAGTAGAGACGAATTTTGAAGAAATAAAGTATAAATGTCTATTTTTAGAATATTTGTTAAGGGAATTTTGGATTTAAAAAAAAAAAACAGCTTGGGTAATGTTAAATGTTAATGTTGACGATGCAAAGAGAACGATAACGTCAGTTCGATATTTGTGCAGATAGTTGTTTTTTTAGTCAACCGAACCACAAAAAGAAGATGTTATTCATCAAAGAGAGCGCAAATGTAGTGGAAAACACGGAAAAAGAAACAAATATGAAAACAATAGACAACAAAACACTTTATTCGAACTTCGTCGTCCTCACGTCCCCGTCCTCGATGCTTAAAATCCCTAATACATAGGATGGAGATGTGTGCCGCCCTGAACTTTGTACCCTGACCCTGTATTAAAAATGCGATTTTTTTCCCGGATACTCACTATAACCCTTTTGCTGTGAAAATTATAACAAATTTGTTACCCATTTCAGTGCTGGATGGCTCAGATATCCAATCCACAGTCCATATATATATATATATTGGAGTACACGCCCCGGATGGATGAGATTAGTTGTCCAAACAAATGGAATTACAAAGTGGCCTTCAAGCGTTACCTACTCACGTTTTCACTTCGATCACTGCAATGCAATTCAAAGCAACTTCGAGCGAAGTTTGTGAGTTTGAACCTAGACGAAAATCAAAGTTTCCGTGTTGTGGTGATTGTGATTGAAGATGACCTTTATTTCTTACCGGCGTTGGGTCAATAATACAGGAATAGATGTTGGTTTAGTTCCCCTTGGGAATCAGCATTTGACATGAAACCAATTATAGTTATTTATAAGTTATCGACAAAAGGTAGATGTTAACTCGTGGTTCCAGCAAAACGAACAACACAAACGTCTTCAGCACAGCTGTGAAAAAGAGAAGGGACCATTACTTTCTCTGAATTGACTTGTGAATTTGACAGCAATTTATATAATTGGATGAGTTGTATTCTTCGGAGATTGTGAGTTTGAAGCTGGACGATGAAAGATCTTTGTTTTGGTATTACTTTAATTGTAGATAACCTTTTCAATTAAAGTCTGTTGAGTCAATAATGGTTTAGTGGCCCTTGGGGAATCAGTATTTGCTATATGACGCTAATTAATTATAGCTAATTATAAGTCGTGAACAGCAAAACGAACAGCACAAACGTCTTCAACACAGCTGTGAAAAAGAGCAGGGACCATTGCTTTCTCTGAATTGACTGATTTGACAGCAATGAAATAATTTGATGAACTATTTCGAGATTGACTACAAAACCCCATAATGTCCAAGCAGCTAAGAAGAGCATCACTCACATTGCCCAAGATTTCTGAAGAAAAAGCACCCGAGAAAGATAAAATCCAGGACTTTTGCGCCTCTTTACATATTATACAAGATAATAGCGAGAAAAAGAAACTAGATGTACGTTCTGTCTACGAAGTTGATAGCGAAACGACAAAAGGTGGCAGAAGACGTCCAAAAGCGGGCTGCTACAGCAACAAGCCAAGGTACCAATCCGCATGTGCAACACGATTTCGAAATGGGTTTTCTAAATCGCACTCATTCTCATCAACAAACAACAAAAATGAAGCACTAGGAGTCAAAGAAGAGAAGATCATTGATCTTACAAAGTTCGAGGACGCTAAAGAAGTAGCGCGCAGATACTATCAAGACTTAGGTGCCTGCCAAGGCGGCCAATGGAATGACAGGATCCAGTCTTATCTGACGAACTTTGAGAATGCGGATCTGACTTTCCCACAACTATGGAGCAAAGAGAAGCTTTTTGAGTGTGCGAACAAAGTAGCCGTCGATGATCGCATTGTCATTCCGCCGGTTACAAAATCCACAGAGAAAAACTCCCGCATTTCCAGGCGTAACTCAGAAACGATTTGTGGAAAAAGCAACAGAAAACCAAACACCATTCTCAAGGAAAAGAATGCCAATAATTATTTAGCAGGTTGTATATTCTATAGTGAACCAGTACATCTACGATCGTTAAAGCGATCTAAATCAATGACATCAACCCAACAACTACACTCCCAACATGGCAACCGGCTGCCCCCTGTGAATCCACGAGGACTGCAAGACAGAGTGAAATCCTTGCCCAAGTATGAACATCTAATAATAATAGTTTAGTAATAGTTTATTATTAGTTTATTAATCTCGCTAAACTATTAGAAAAATATGGATATAATGAATAGGTATAGCGGCATTGTGTATTATTATCAGTCTCATAATTATATGTAAATAATAAATGGAGAGGATTGAACAGATGGTAGTGTGTTTAGATTTACAATTCATATACACCTAATTTCAAAAACGTTGTCCAATAATAATCAAAAAAGCCAAATAGGATTTCATTAAAAGACAAAAGAAGTGCACTCAAGCTGAACTGTTTCTTTTGTCTTTTTGAATGAATTCGTATTTGGCTATTTGGACAACGTTTTTGAAATTAGGTGTATATATATATTGGCATTTTTGTGAATACACTTTTAATTATTCATCATTAGAACTGTGGTAAATGATCTCTTCTCAGTCTTCTTCTTCTTCGTCTTCATCATCTTGTTATTCGAGCGAGTTCGATAAGTTACATGAGTACCGGTAGGTGTGTAACGAGATAACGGATTACTTTCAAACAAAAAGTCCCAAATTGCTTGATTTCATTAAACGTCACTTCCGGTCTAGTGAGTTATTTTCATCAGCTGAATTGCACCTTTTCAATAGAATACTCTCTGCTTGATAGCACATGGAGGGCAGTGTTTGCCCGTCATTTGAAGCAAATAATGAGATTCAAGGAGTTTTAACAGCTGATTGAAAGCCAGCAATTATCGAATGTATCCAAAATAGTGTTAATTTGAGAAAAAATGCCTGCGTGTTCCTGCGTGAAAATAATGATAAAAACCGAACGTATTTTATCATGGTTGTATTGTAGTTGAATGGAGGTTCCCTCTAGGTACCATCTTTGTAGCAAAATAGTTGATCCTGCTTAAATAAAGTATATTTATCTATCGTTAGTCAATACAAGGCAATGGTTTTGAAACCCAGCGAACATAATTGTTCTATCTTTTTTTTTTTTTTTCCAATAATTCATGTTTGCTTCTTTGTCAGACCCTTTGAAGTTTTCCGGGCTTCATAACCATTCTTCCACCATATCCCGCTTCGCTAGGTTTTTTAATTAAACTTTGTTGAATTAATCCCTTGACTCTAATCACAGGGTTAGGAAATCGTTTAATTCTCTTAAGTGTTGAGGAATTTGTAATCAAAAATAGCATATTTCAGAACTCGTTTATTGTTATAGTACAGTTGCTCATTATAGTGAAGCACAATTGTGGGATTAACTTACAATACTATATCATGGTTTTGTTTGATTGTTTTGCCCCGTGGGAACACTGAGTTCGTTTTTTCAAAACACCGAAGTAAATACGAACTCATCATTGAATCAATTGCTATTGCACTACCCAAATAATACACTAAGTAAATGTCATCAATACAGAATTTAAACAAGAAGCTCGTGCTTTTTGAGGCCACTTATAAATTATTCACATTTGCAAGCACAGGCGGAGTAAGCATGACTCCACTTCTACCGAAAAATTGTTCAACAATGGTGTTTGATATTCTGGAGTTACGGAGAAAGCTCTTTCTCTTACCCAGTGGATAACCAGCATCAACTTATCCATTAGATGATGATTTATCCCGTGGATAGCGCTATCCACCTTTCATACAACCGGGCCCTGGTGTAATCGGAAAACGCGCAAAAATTGTACTCTTTTACAGACATGTTTCGATTTTGTACAACTTTGTTGAATTGCTATATACCTCAGCCAGTATCCTGGTTTTCTAAAGCTAAAGTATGCTGGCCTAAAATTCTTCCAATTGTTAATCGTTCAAAGAGAACAATGCCTTTCAAGTTTATTCAGTGATTGTGGAATTTTAAGTCTGGATGATAATCAGTCATAGACGTCTATTTGAATGTGTGTTCACATGACTAGTTTTCATACCAAAATGAAATTACAACTGCGGATCAACTGGATGGCCTTCAAGCGTTACCTACTCACGTTTTGACTTCACAGGAACCCAATTCAAAGCAAAGTTTGTGAGTTTGAAGCTGGACGATGCATGACTTTTTGTGTTCTGGTGTTCGGTTTTTACGTTGATAACTTTTTCTCTTAGTGTGTTGGGTCAATATACAGTAATAAATGTTGGTTTAGTGGCCCTTGGGAATTAGTATTTGCTATGTGACACCAATTAATTATAGTTAATTATAAGTCGACGACAAAAGGTAGATGTTAACTCGTGGTTCCAGCAAAACAAACACACAAACGTCTTCAACACAGCTGTGAAAAAGAGAAGGCACCATTGCTTTCTCGTAATTTGATGAGTTGTTATTATTCAGACACTGACTACAAAACACCATAATGTCCAAGCAACTAAGAAGAACATCAGTCATGTTGCCCAAGATTGCTGAAGAGAAAGCACCCGAGAAAGATAAAATCCAGGACTTTTGCGCCTCTTTACAGATTATACAAGATCATAGCGGGAAAAAGAAACTAGACGTACGTTGTGTCTACGAAGTACGTCCAAACACTGGCTGCTACACCTCCAAGCCAAGGTACCAATCTGCACGTTCATACCGGTTTCCAAATGGATTTTCGAAATCGCACTTATTCTCATCAGCAAAAA
Source organism: Actinostola sp. cb2023 (assembly GCA_033675265.1). Classification (NCBI taxonomy): domain Eukaryota; kingdom Metazoa; phylum Cnidaria; class Anthozoa; order Actiniaria; family Actinostolidae; genus Actinostola; species Actinostola sp. cb2023. Next base: position 6,490 of record JAUJYZ010001074.1, on the reverse strand, counting down.
TGTTCTCAAAAAACAAGAAAAATGAAGGAGAAGTCGAAGAAGAGAAGATAATTGATCTTACAAAGTTCGAGGGCGCTAAAGAAGTAGCGCGCAGATATTATAAAGACTTAGGTGTCCTCAATGGTGGCCAATGGAATGACAAGGTTATGCAGTCTTATCTGACGAACTTTGAGAAAGCAGATCTGACTTTCCCACAACTATGGAGCAAGGCGACGCTTTTTGAGTGCGCGAACAAAGTAGCCGTCGACGAACGCATTATCATTCCGCCGGTTACAAAATCCACAGAGAAAAAAAAACCGCATTTCCAGGCGTAACTCAGAAACGATTTGTGAAAAAAGGAACAGAAAACCAAACACCATTCTCAAGGAAAAGAATGCCAATAATTATTTAACTGGTTGTATATTCTATAGTCGACCAGTACATCTTCGATCGTTAAAGCGATCTAAATCAATGACATCATCCCAACAACTATACTCCCAACATGTCGACAGGCTGCCCCCTGTGAATACACGACGACCGGGAGACAGAGTGAAATCCTTGTCAAAGACGTTGAACATCGAGCGAAACACTTAGGAAAATCTGGGCATCATGTATAGGTAGTGGTAATTAAGTTGAACACTAGTAAATTTCTTTGTCAGGTCGATCTGGAATTTATGCCAGTTTTTGGTCTTAGATTAAAGTTTATAATGATGTGCATTTCAGTGACATTAACATTTATATACTATGGCCGCAACGATAAAAGAGAAACCGTTGAAATCAGTGTTCACGCGAAACATCAACAGCAGGCAATTGTCTTTGACATCCACCGCGTAGTAAACACACACGTAATAATGAAATATTGGCGACTTGATTCACAAATAATTACAATAATTATATAGATACGAGTGTTTAACGTAATATATCATAAACGAGTGCGAGTGCTATATTTTCCATATCGTCACAATTAAGGGTATATTAATGACGTATACACGTGTCTATATAATAATTAAAAACTGAAACTTATTTTCTGTGTTAAAAACAACATTTATCGTTCGTAAGATATTATTTTTACCACTTGAAGAAAACTGCATATCTTCGCAACGCCGTGTAATATTCTCTATTTATTGTTAGCTAGTACTTTTAAGCCAAATATATTGACACTGAAATAAAGTTTTTATTCAGATGATTATGATTATTATAATTGTGATGATGATGATTATAATGATTATTATTATTATAGTGTCTATACATTGCTGTTCTAGGCGCGATACAATCATTAAAACTAAAGTTTTAATGGAGACCAATGTGGGTGTGGCTTAAGCTTTATTTAATCCCCAAAAGATACCATTCAAAACCAGACACCAGACAGACACCAGACACCAGACACCAGACACCAGACACCAGACACCAGACACCAGACACCAGACACCAGACACCAGACACCAGACACCAGACCAGACACCAGACACCAGACACCAGACACCAGACACCAGACACCAGACACCAGACACCAGACACCAGACACCAGACACCAGACACCAGACACCAGACACCAGACACCAGACACCAGACACCAGACACCAGACACCAGACACCAGACACCAGACACCAGACACCAGACACCAGACACCAGACACCAGACACCAGACACCAGACACCAGACACCAGACACCAGACACCAGACACCAGACACCAGACACCAGACACCAGACACCAGACACCAGACACCAGACACCAGACACCAGACACCAGACACCAGACACCAGACACCAGACACCAGACACCAGACACCAGACACCAGACACCAGACACCAGACACCAGACACCAGACACCAGACACCAGACACCAAGACAGCATGACGGCTTTGTTTATTTCTTCACGTGCAACTAAATGATACCTTGATGACTAAAATATTGGTGTCTTGAACACCCTAAGTGATTCCAAAATTTGTAATATACACCCCTAAATGAGACGACGATCACCCCCACCCCCTTTTCACATGGGTACTCCCCCCTCCCCTTCACATGGAAAAAATAACCAACTTGTTCAAACGCCGTAACATGGATCCAATATGTAGCATGATGGATGATCTGTACATATATGAAGTCTGTGTTCTCAAAACAGTCTTGTTAACTAAGAACCATTTTGTAATAACAGTTCTCATATTGAGATGTGCTCCTAGACAACACATCGACCCAAAAAATGAAAACTAAAAGTCAAAGTAGCATTCTGATAGTTTCATGAAGGAAATCTATCTCGAGTTTTTTTATTGTGGTCATGCCCGAACTGAAAACAACATCCTGGGTGATTTTGACACAATTGCAACGTGAGTTGAAGAATCATGAGAAAAGTGAGAGATTGACGGTATCTTGAATATGCTCCTACTTATGGGCTTTCTCTCTTGATCATACCTACCAGTGTGACGTCACGGCTCGCTTGAACGAATTTCAACGTCTGGTCTTTTCGATGCCGACTATAAAATGCTAAATATTCTTCTTTTTCCCCCGCACGAACATAAAATTAAACAACAACATAGAAATGCACTCCTGGAAATTTTCAAGCAGCTAATAAAAGCTAAATTACACTGAAAGATCGATGATGAAATAACAAGAAAATGTGAAAATCATATTGGGGCACAAGCCATCCGCGCTATCGGGTAGTACACATGCAATCAGCGAAGTAGTCAAAGAGGGAGGGAACAGTCGTTCTCCTAGTCCTAAATGACTGCCCCATACCACTTCATCTATCTGTACTTCCGATTGTTTTCGAGGGTCAAATTAGTAGTCTATCAGTGTAACGGTTATTGTTATGGAAATTTCTTGACTAACGTAGCCCTCTGGTAAGAGAAGAGGTCAAAACAATGGTCCAAACTAGGGACCCGATTTTTTCTGATAGGGAGGTGGGTACCGGGTAGTACCTACCCCTTGTCTAGTTGTTACATAGGCGTCGGCTATATACCTCCCCCTTAATTAATGTTTGATTGTGGTGGCGGCCCTTATTTCTTTTTCTATTTCTTTCTGATTCTCTTTCCCGGAAGTTCATTTGAGTTGCGAACTGACCCCACGAAAATCTAAGCCCCAATTATATTAATGAAATCATATATCACTCTCAATATTCATAGTGCGATGAAACTTATCTGATTAAAAATAAAAAGATAAGCTCGGAAAGAAAAATCTCGAAAAAAACACATCGACCGGGCCGGCGATTTTATATTTTTACGCCCACTTCAAGATGGCGGATATTTCCGAGATGGCCTGGAATCTACTAATATGAGCAGCTCAACTTCCGGTGAATCGTATTATTTTCTATTTCTATAGCTACGAGTTCACACAGAGTTATTCTTGTCATTTTCTTTGTTTTCTTCGATAAATGTTGAAGGTTATACATATTTGGAGGAGAAATCGTCGCAAACAATCCGCAATTGTATGAATTTATTGTCTGAAATAAAACGATCCATTGTGATAAAGTTGGAGCTTTATTTTCGACTCTCATTTGCTACCGTATTCGTACGCGAGTAGAATTTTAAATGCCAATGCGAAGTCGTAAAAGCGGTAAGTATTGTAGAACAACTAAACATCAAGACAGCGCGGCATAAGATAACACACGCTTTAATCGTGGAAAAATTCGACTCATTACGAATAACAAATGAGATTCGGCGTCCCGGCAGTCTGATGTGTCGCGCCCGAATTTAAATTATTCAGTCTCGTATACTGTGCCCAGCTGCGTAAACCAAAACTTGGAATCGAAATTTATAAAGCTGTTCTGAATCGCTTTGTACGTCTTAACAAAGATAGGATAGTTTGGATTCAATACATTTCTTCAACTTTTCCTAAAATCATAGAAATATTCGAACTCACGTACGAATAACAAATGAGTCAGTCGTACGAATAGCCACTGCGTATTTTTTCATTTACTTACTGGCTATCTAACGGATTGTTCCCCTCAAAACACTTTAAAGAAGATCCAGCTTTATGTGAACTGAGTTTCTACACATCAATCACTGCTGTAAAAACGCTTGCTTTTTCAGTAGTGGGCGTAAAGTATGAGCTCAGTTCGCATCAGTTTACGCCCAACTAAAAATCAAGCGTTTTACAGCAGTGATCGATGAGTAGAAACATTCACATAAAGCTGGATATTCTTTAAAGTGTTTTGAGGGGAACAATCCGTTAGATAGCCAGTAAGTAAATGAAAATAAGCTCCAACTTCATCACCATTGGATAGTTTTATTTCAGACAATATACAATTGCGGATTGTTTGACACGATTTCTCCGCCAAATATGTATAACCTTCAACATTTATTGCAATTGCAGTTTAGCCAACAAGGAAAATGCTAAGAATATTCTATGTGAACTCGAAGAAAATACGAAGACGATTCACCGGAAGTTGAGCTGCTCATATTAGTAGATTCCAGGCCATCTCGGAAATATCCGCCATCTTGAAGTGGGCGTAAAATATAAAATCGCCCGGGCCGGGACTCGAACCCGAGCGCTACTATACATAATTTATGCAAAATAAACACTAAAAATAGACCATACACCCAGACTTAAATGCTGAGTCACCGTGTATTACGTAATAGGACGAAGATTTCGGCCTCTGCCAAAAACTTGGTTTGAAATTACATGGAAGTGTCAAGTTTAACATATAATTTGTGAATAAGTCATGAGAGAATCTTCGTTGATTTGCAACAGCAAATAAACACAAATATCGTACTTGGCAACCACATCACTTTAACTCACCATTTATCAGTTGATTGGCAACAAGCCTCACATACAGTTTCGTTGCCCAAAGCGAATCTGACATGCTTTTTTCATAGTATTAAAGTGTACAATGACCATTTAAGCAAAAGCCTTTGTCATATGGACACCTTTTTGAACAACCTCGGCATTTTTTTGAAGTTCTCCGGTTCAATTCGCGCGCGCTTGTGCAAAATCACAAATACACCTGACGCCCGTGATTTCTATGGTCAGCGCCTACAAACTTCCCACAAGCTGTCTATTACACATTCCTGGTCAGAAATTGCCGTTTGCAAGATATGGAAATAAATGAAAAGAGATGAACTCAGTGTTTGTTTGGGTAAATGTCATTGTTCATCTTTTCTTTAGTTGCGGTGCTCTACTCTTCACATGCACCGATTCCCTGACTCATAATTGAACAAGGGATATCAACTTAACAAATAGATCAGGTCGAGCTATGTTCTGTACTCTGATAAAACACGGACTGGAGCTGTATAACACCATAAAAGGCAAAGGGAATCACGAGCTTTTCTCACATGTACTTAGCGGAGGATCCATGGGAAAAGTCACTAAAATCAATACTGTACACACATGACAATGACTATTATTATCCAGACTTAATTTGTCTTGGCTCTCATATGATCTATAGAAAAAACCTATAGGTGCATTTGAATTTCATATTGGGTACGTTACATCAGCACAAGTCAACTCAGTGTATTTTTACTGCGTGCATTACTAACTGTAGGACCAATAGTATATACAGTCAAATGTCATTAACGTTGGCCAGTATAAATCGAACCCTAAAAAGAATATTAGCACTACAATAAATGTCACGTGTCTCATCATATATTCGTTTTGCGTGCACGAAACAAGAAATTATTGTGCACGTGGAGCTGATATAGGTCAAAGTATGAAGTATATTGGCATTATGTGCAAGTATGTGCACAATAATTGCTTGTTTAGTGCACGCCGCAAAGTTCACGACGATATATGATGAGACACGTGACATTTTATTGTAGTGTTAATCTCTTTTTAGCTGGACAACGTTAATGACTGTATATACAATAGTATATACAAATATAGACAATACAGAGTTACTTCAAAGCCGAGATACATAACTTTATTGGAGAGTTAGCAGTTCTATGTCAGTAGACAAAAACATTTGAAGAGAATGATTTTATTAATGAGTCATACACGTCATACATATACACACATTTAGTAAACATTATGATTGGCTTCTTGTCTGTAGAGACTGCCAGGAATGCTTGAATTGGAATACAAAAGTTGCTGGACTAAAAAGAGACTGTCTGTTTCACTTTTATCTCATTTTGGCTGCACAATTTAAAGAAGAATGATTGAGTTTTGCGTTCTCCTCTTACGAATCGCTTGGAAACGAACGGGACTTGAGTCGGGATTACTTTCGAATATTACTTGGCAAATTGATCTTGGCTTTCTTTCTGGTGTAGTCCGCTTTCGTCACATTTAGGCTCAGCAATGGACCCCCCCCCGGTAACGTTAATTTTCACTTTGAATTGTCATCCTTGTTCTTGGGCAAAATGGCTAACAATTCCCGACCTGAGAGAGTTTCAAAGGCAACACGGGGTATGGAGATCTGTCCCACCGTAAATCCTCTCGAGAGTTTTCTCTAGTGTTCATCGTTCATTTGAGTTCTTAGTTGAATAACATGAAAGCAAGTTTCACTAAGCATCTTCAAAAAAGAGTCAAATCTATAGTTAAGGGGTATCAGACATAATCTTGGGTTTTCTACGTCCCGCTG
>JAUJYZ010001230.1:135000-223072 GCA_033675265.1 Actinostola sp. cb2023 | reverse complement strand
ATGGTTCATATATTAGTCCCAAGACAATTGTTCAAATAACACGACCATTACATTTTGTGTCGGGGTCGGGGTTGGGGGTGGGTGTGGCTGAGCCGCGGGGACAATACATACAATAAACTACCCACATTGGACGACCTTCAAAACCCAGCCTAAAAAACGCAATTTTGCTTGAGCTAGGATTGGATGCCTGCATGTGTACTACAGTATTACGTGTCATTTCGTTTATCATTTACCGTATTTTCTCGAATAAGCGCAATTTTTGGCTAAAAAGGTGGGCGTTTATTCGGCTGAGTGGGGCGCTAATTCGAGGGGGGCGCTTATTTCATTCGACCAGCTTGATAATGTCTGACTTAGAAGAAAATAAACTGGCTTTCTACTGTACTTTGATAATCGTGTAGTCATTTAAGGCTAAACATCGGCTTGTACCCTAACTCTAATATATTTATTGTATCAACCCTTTATTAGCCCACCCGAAAAAAGAGACGGGGAAGGGGAGGGGAGGGGAGGGGCGCGCTTGTTCGAGGGGGGCGCTTATTTCAAATTTAATTTCGTCTGAAAGAGTAGGCGCTTATTCGAGGGGGCGCTTATAGAGAGGATGGGAGCTTATTATTACGGTATATTTATAAAGCGAAGATTAGCATGCGCATTTGGGATATGATCAAATATATGCGCTTTACACAACAATAAAATCACACTAAAATCCTAAAAAATCCTAAAATCCATTATCTAGCCAATAATCTAAAAATATAACATATAATGATACATTATCCTTTCAATTGCTTTCAGGATACAAGTTCAAGCGACGAAAGTACTGATGACGATAGTGAAATTCCCGAGCAATGGGAGGGTCAGTTATCGGAAGAAGACTGTCAAAGTCTCCTTGAAAACGACAGCACTTTCGAGTCCGCCCGAGTTGAGCAGACAACGCAATCTCAGAGCCATTTCCCCAATGACATGCAAACATCTAAAACGTTAATAACATGGTTCCTATACTTCATATTTGTTTGGCAGTACTTCAATATGATCAGCGATAGAGGTATTGAAAGTCTACTAAAGTTTATGAGCACTCTGGTTTTGGCGATTGGCGAAAGAGTGAGAGAGAGCACAGGCTCCAGCTTTGTGGTTTCTTTCGCAGGGCTAATACCAATAACAATGTACTCTCTTCGAAATTTCTTAGGCATAGAAAGAGACAATTTTCAAAAGTTTGTAGTCTGTGGTAAATGCACAAAGCTATTCAAACCACACGAATGTTTAACAAATGAAAATGGCGTTACTCGAGCAAAGGTTTGCGATAACGTCCTGTTTCCTAGATCTTCGCGAAGAAAACCATGTGAGGGTCCGCTAATGAAAAAAAGCGATATTGAGTAATGGTGCAGTTAAATATTACCCAATCCACACATACTGCTATAGAAGTGTCATCAATTCTATAGAGTCTTTTTTGAAGAGGCCTGGCTTTAAAGAGAAGAGTGAAGAGTGGCGTAAGAGAAACGTCAGTCAGGATACTTACGCAGACGTAATGGATGGGAATGTTTGGAAAAACATTTCTCAAGTACAAAGGGGTCGCGATTTTTTTTGAATCTTCCACAGGCCTACGGATTAATGCTAAACTGTGACTGGTTTCAACCATTTAAGAGGCGAACAGATTACTCTATTGGTGTTCTCTATCTAGCTATCATGAACCTACCAAGATCTGAACGTTTTAAAAAAGAAAATATAATTTTAGTTGGAATTATACCTGCTTTGAAAAAAGAACCTTCAACACTTGTGCATTTTTTAACGCCTTTAGTAGATGAACTTCTTGCATTGTGGAAAGGAGTCAAGGTAAATGCTTACAATGAACCACAAGGAGGGATCACTCTTAGAGCAGCGCTCCTATGTTGTGCATCTGACATTCCTGCTGCACGAAAGCTGTGCGGTTTTTTAGGTCACCAAGCAAGAAGGGGATGCAGCCATTGCTACAAGTCGTTTCCGGGTGGGTTTGCCGAAAAGAAGGACTACAGTGGATTCGAGGACAGAGAATCGTGGCCATTGAGAAACAGATGAACAACACAGGCATGATGCATTTAAAACAGCAAGATGCAAAACGAAAACAAAAAGAAAACAAATGGAAAGTGCCCTCGGATCGCGCTACACTGAGCTTCTAAGACTTCCATATTATGGAAGCGTCACAATGTGTATTATAGACCCAATGCACAACCTATTCCTCGGAACTGCTAAAAAAGCTGTTTCAAATATGGATAAAAAAAGAGCTTTTACCCAAAGTCAATACAATTGACAGCCGAATACAAGGTATGAACGCCACATCTGACCTCGGACGATTACCAACCAATATTACAACAAGTTGTGGAGGGTTTACCGCATCGCAGTGGCAAAATTGGATCTTCTATTATGTAATGTACTGTATGGAAGCAGTTCTCGCAGATGATCATTTTGAACTGTTTACAAACTTTTGTTATTGCTTGCAGACTCCTCTGCAGGACATCGATTACAAAAACGGATTTGTTTCTCGCTGACAGAAAACTGTTAGATTTTGCGATCAAATTCGAGCGTCTGTATGGAAAAGAAGCAGTTACACCAAATATTCATTTACATATGCATTTGAAATCATGCATTGAAAATTATGGAAGCGTTTTTGGGGTTTGGTGTTTCAGTTTCGAGCGTTATAATGGTTTACTGGGAAACTTCCATACAAACAACAGGTTGATCGAAGTGCAGCTGATGCGAAAATTCTTGAGCATGAATTACGCCTCGGATCTTCAGTACAGCTTACCACAAGAATACCAAGAACAATTCCTACCTATTTGCAAGACTATGTTAAGAGATAACGTTGTTGATGGGCAGCAACAGGAGGCATGGTCGGTCAACCTCAACAATTTCCAAAATCTGATAAGAGAACATCCTCGTAATCTTATCGAATCTTGGAAAAAACTTGGACGACATTAGTTTACCAAATAACTTTAAACTATCGTCGTCCTTTGATAATGATGACTTAGCAGTTCTAAGAGATATGTATCGCGAACTTTACCATCAATGCACCATTAAATTACACCATTTAAATAGATGTTTTCGAAAATACAGTACCGTTATAGTATACAAGGAAAGATTTGGCTCAAGATTTAATTCTCGCCTATCATTATATGGCTATGTAATGGCGTCATGGTCAGACAGCGATGGACGCATAACTGAAGGATATTGTGCGAGACCTGGAATAGTCCAATGTTTTCTCTACCATACCATTCACATCAACAAGATCCCCGTCCCGCATATCCTTGCATTGGTTAAGTGGTATAAAGAAAGTTCTAACTCTGATCAGGCTAGCATCACTTTTCGTAGTCCCTTGTCTGTGTGGAACGCTAAAGAATTTGTCCAGCCTGGTGCAGCTACATTTATACCAGTTCAACGGATTATGTCAAGGTTTATTTATGGGAATCACAAAGATGGAAATGAAGATTTCATCGTCGTCTCACCTCTAATCAGACACATGTTTCAATAGACGATATAAAAGGCCCATAATCTTCCCACTTCCATGCTGATTTGCACATTGTTTGTTTGCTATATCATTTAAAAAATATATATATTTGTACATTGTAAATAGTTTAATATGTAGAATGTTGCAGGGCCCCTATGGATACCACTGAGTCTAATGCTAAAAGGGCCACCCTGCCTAAATAAAGTAGCCTACAAAGCATGCATTCCTCGCTGGGGCCGGGAGCTGACCGGGAATGGGGAGGGCCGAAAGGGAATGGGGAAAGGACAAAAAGCGAGAGGAGGGGGAGGGGGGGGGAGGCGCTTTTTGTCCCTTCCGGTCCTGGGGCCGGTTGCATAAAACTTACGAGTCTACTTAAGTGTACTCGTAATTTAAGACTGTTGCAAATAATGAGTTAATTGCTCACTTAAGAGTTTCACTTAAGCATTGGATCTTACGATTATCGTAAGTGACCACTTTTAAAAGTGCTGTTTATGCAACGAAATATACGGGTGTTGCACAAACGCTTTGCGCCCATTTCTTAAGTGCAGAAGTCGTCCGTAAATTTACGGGAGCCCTAGAGGTCCCGTAAAACTAAGTGCGTCATGGAAAATCTTACTTTCAGTTTCAAATTTCCTTCAATATTTTTAATTTATAAACATATCATAGCCTTGTATTGTAAGTGTGTTTATTTGGACTAATTTGGAGATATATTTTCAGGAAAAAAATATTACGCTAATTTTAACTGATCAACGGAACTTTTTCTGACAAAAGGTAAGCGATTTCTCTTTATTCAAACGAATATATTTGGTGAATTCGGCATTGTTCACGAGCTAACTATTTTTTCTGTTGAGTTATAAGCAATTTTTGAAGTCCCTTTCAATTGAACTATTGTTATTGTTTATACAATTACAAACCTCTAGACACTTGGATGTCAAGCTTGGATTTTCATTTGACCAGCCTGGGCAAAACTTGTAGAGTTTGCATGGCAAATACAGCGGCCAAAAGAGTAAAGAATACACTTATGACTGTGCAAACGCTACCATTAGAAACAAAATATTCACTGTTTGGAATAGATGTTTGTAACGACTTAATTGATGCTAATATTCACCCCAAAACACCGTTGTAACAACTGTTACGCAAAATGCCTGAACGGCGAAAGAGGCCCAAAATATCACTCGGAAACAGAGCCACTCACTTTGACTAGTCATACAGATGTTGAATGTTCAATCTGTGATACATTTCATAAACAGCAGCGAGGAGGGAAGAGAAAAGGGATGGCTAAGGGAAGGGGTCAACCAAAAAAAATGTCCACACAACGCACGATCGAGTCAAAAGAAAGGTCATCACAATATCAGATGAAATCATACCCCGTCCCTTCATACAGTAAGTGTAATGCCAGGAATCGATCGATTCATGAATCGACCAGCAGACCTCGTGTGTCCCATATGTAAAGACATTTTTGAACGACCTACTTCACCTGTACAACCCGCTTGTCAGCATTACTTTTGTTACAAGTATATATTATATACGCACATGGTTGGAACACACACTCAGATGAAAGCTCAAATTGTCCGAAGCATTTTGGGTTCTCTTCCTGTAACGTGTGTGTCATGTAAGACCGTCATCCCACTTGAACAGAATAGATAGATATATGCCTTTATTTACACAGGGTAGCTCTATCAGTATTATTCTACAAAGCTGAAAAAAAAACTTTTATCAATAGAGGCCCTACAATAAAATACACTAAGAATATGAAGTATCAGTCACACGAGATTCAATGCAATCATTACATCGCTCAACCATGTACCACCAGTCTGACACAAGTTCTTGAGACACCACTAGCCAAACCCCTTTCGAAAACTGAAGAGGCAGCAACGATGCACTTAATCAAAAGAAAACTTCTTGCAACAGACTCCTCTCAAGTTACTCCAGTCTGAGAACCAGAGGAACGGTACGTACCTACATCTTTTCAGTATTTTAAACTTATAACTTTTTTAAAAGTATGTTGCAGTTTGTATTGAATAGGTCAACAAGATCAGATTGTTTGGAAGTTAAATCTATTAATAATAAAATCAACACAACATTTTTATCATGCCATGGCACACTTTTTACCGTGTGCAATGACCGGTACAAACTCAGACCGCCACCAAGTAAATAGGTCGTACCAGTCTTTGCTAGTTGTGATCTACATTTAACTGTTCGCAATGGATTTGTTTTTTCCAGCCTCTTAAACTTGTTGTCGCGACAACAACGACAAAAGATATATATCACCGCACTTCCACTGTTGTAGTGTTTCAATGTATATGTTCGTGAAGCTGGTATCCACTTTGAAATCGTACCGGAGGACGGCTTGGCCATGAAATCAGAGTTGGGGATTGCCTGGAACAAAATAAGGCACATGAAAAGGTACTATACAAAGGACAGTTGAAATAAACATAATATGCATGTAAAATAAAATTGATCGAGCCAAATATTTTCCTAGACAGCCCGATTCATATGAAAATAACTGTCTAGTCCGGCACTGATGTTAAGCAATAACATTCAGTCCCTTTCTCCCCTTTACTACTTTATAGAGACTTACATGTTTTAAACCTACATGTACATATATTTATGGTATGCGACAAGAAGTAAAACGTTCTCAACATGTCAACCCCAAACACATTATTGAACAGGTGGCTAAAGAGCTGTGCTGGGGCATTCAGTTGGCAAGTGAGAAAACACAGCGACAGATTGCAAAGGAGCAACAAATTGCTAGCATACATTCAGAAGCAATGCCATTTGCCTTCAATAAAAACGGAGGGGGGACAGAAATTCGTTTTTGTCCATGCGCCCAAGTTATTGATTTAAAGACCTTAGTTTACGGACAAAATGCCGGCCCTGGCAGTCAACTAAATGTAAAGTACATGTAGAGTGCAAACACTAAACCGTGAAACAGTACAAACTAGTTAGTGCTAATGCATCAGTCAATTGAAACCCCGGCCTCCTGACCCCCGGGACATTTAACATTTAACCAGTGTTAAAAACCCCGCTCCCGGGGTCAAGTAATCTGTTAAAAGCTGTGTATAAATTCCTACTTTTCCCCCCGCTTCCGGTGACGATATACACCGAATCGAAATATGGCGACCAATATGAATAACTATTGTTCTGGACTGACCAACCTTGTGTTCACGTGGAAAACACAAAAGCATTTTCACATGAATGAGAGGTTGCAGTTCAGAACAATAGTTATTCAAATTGGTCGCCATATTTCGATTCGGTGTATACATGTACTGCTGTTAAATCACCACTCAATGAACAGTATAGACGGATATTTTGTTAATTTCCCCGCCCCGCAGGGTCATTGCATGGTGAAATGAGGGTTGAATCCCAGGTATGCCCGGAGGGTCGGGGGGCCAGGATTTCAATTGACTGATGCATAAATAACACCAATGAAACAATAGAATACAAAAGACATTACACTATTTAGTGCTAATTAAAGTTAGCACTTTTTCATGGTTTTAGTATTTGCAAGTCTAAATAGAATTAACATAGGTATGATATAACGCGCGCATTCCAACAAATGGCGACTAGGCTGGTCATGAGAACAGGAAATATTTGAGTAAATTAGTAGCATCCGAAAGAGGGCTGGCCACAAAAAATGTTAATGCCTTGTGATTGGTTAAAACAAAATTCACCAGACAGCTGGAAATAAGTTACATGTATGAACTATAACTTTGTTTTAATTTCTTGTTTTCTTTTCTCAGGTCGTCATTGTTGCCTTTGGTGTACAATCAGCCAATCTAAACTTTGTATACCTTTGTCAGAAAGAGGTATCAAGCCATCAAGAACACTTCAGGGAATTATTAATGACAACATCAGGCTCCAGAGAACTGGATCGCCAATGGTCAAGGCTAAACATTTTAATATTAAATGCAATCAGACTACCCCTCTTTAACATTCCAATTACACAAGTGAGCTCTTTCTTTCATCTGTCTATTCATGTGCATATGTGCGCGTGCCAAAATGTGAAATCGGGGGGAAATCAAGCAAAGATTAAAGAACACGAAATTGACATTTGCGAAGTATTTTGATCGAGACTTACCAACCCAAATGTTAATATAATTAATGCTCATAAAAAATAGTTAGTAACAAAATTCATACATAAGTTAGATAACAAGTAAGTTTGATATACATTTAAGGCTCACCTGATGTCCTGAAAACTTCCAAACTTGAAAAAAACCGCTGCTTTTCGAGTACCAAAAAGCGTGTTTTCCACAACGGCCATTTTGTCTCTCACAAGTGTGTCCTCCAAAATGCCAAATTAATTGCAATTCCTTCGACTAAAATCCTGTATCAAGTTTGTAGTCATCCTTCTATGACACGTTTTAACATATCGGAGAAGTCTACGAAGTAATCAACAATACAAAAGGACAAAAAATATACTATTTTGACACCAGTTTGAACCACACATCCTAGCTCGAAATCTGCAAACCCGAAGCCTCGTCTTGGTGATAATTGACCGTGCAAAGCGCGCGCCGAGGAGCCTAGAACCTAATGTCCACTTTTGGTGCGTTTGAAACAGCCGTGCGCTGCTTTCATAACATCATGACATATTTTCAACCATTGAATAAGAAGCTAAAATTCGATGAATTGCTTTGTTGAAAATTGAGCATCGACTTATCCAGTGATTTAAACAACAAAATACGTTTTGAACAAAATACTGCATAAACTCCACAATATTTTCTACCACCACGAAGAGGAAAGATTCAAATCACAACTGAAACTATCAAGAGTTTCTTGACCGAACATGAGGTCTGGATAGGGGAATAAATTTGGTCCTGTTCATTGTTGTGTTCCATGGAACAAACCGGATGTGTTTTATTTGGTTTTAGTCCATTCGTCCAGCGATCGAAACAATGGCCAATTAGCTGTAAGTTTACTGCAATGAGTATTGTTAAATGCGATTGTATTTAATAAATTATTATTAGTAGTAGTAGTATTATGTAGAAACTAGTCACTTTCCTCTGATTTGTGTTTGCATCGGGCAGAATGAATCGACACATCCGGATTATTTTAAAAACGCATCACAAACTGACTTAGAAAGTTAAAGTGTAAGCTGCAAGCTTCCAAATGGTATAAGTTTTCTTAGGTTATATGTGTTATTCGTAGAATGACTTGATCTCAGTCTTGCCGGCTACCTTAGTAAAGCGTCACATATAAACACAAGCCGAGTTGAAACTTTATCCTTCGGTTTTCGTCGTACACATTAAAAACGCATCAGAAACTGAGTTAGAAAGTTAAAGTGTAAGTTGCAAGCTTCTAAATGGTATCAGTTTTGGCTTAAGTTATGTGTGTTATTCGTAGAATGACTTGATCTCAGTCTTGCGTCACTCAATGACAGATTCCCTTGAAGACATTGGATCATGCAGTTCAGTTATTTTTTTAAAGCGCCAAGTTCAAAACTTGTCAGTATCAAGTGAATCTTATGTTATTCTCTAATAAACATCGAATCGAAAAACGTAAAGAAACATAATTCTTGTAAAGACTGTTGTGTCGTTATTATCGGCTTTAGAAATATTTATACATAAACAAGTCAATAGTTATGCAATAAGTTTTTGTAGCCGGGGCGCAAGGTTGTAATTTGTTCATCAGAGACATGGCCAGCTTTCGCGGACATTGAGCCCGCGATGAAGCAGCGGTCTCCCCCAATCGAATAATCAAAATGGCGAATACAAATACAAAGGCTTGACTGGGAAGCGATCAAATCAAGGCAAATTAAAGTTTACGTTCTGAAGAAAATTAATTTGCCGTGGAAGAATAGTTTTCTACTACTCCTTATGCTTTGTTCTGGCTAATAAAAATTACAAAAATACAATTTCCTATGTTTACTTGAAGAAATATTCGATAGCCTGTATATCGTACATACTGCCTCTGTAAATTTGGATAGAAACATGCGAAAATGCGAAGTTCCAAGTCTAATTGTCGAAATTCTGAGGACTTTTTTCAATTTGCCGTGGTGGATATATAAATTAGACTTACTTGTAAGGCCATTCACGAAAGCATGTCCAGATTGGAAATAATTCCATGTTTATTTGAGCGCTTTGAAAATGCTCCATTATTACAAAATGAGAACACCAAATGTCCGCTTCCGGTGGACGAAGAATAGTGAAGTTTGAAGTCGAAACTTTACCGAAAATCATCATGTTTGGCATCAAAATAAACCTTAGATATCAAGCTTTCATTTGCCGTAAAGATCCATGGGATAGCTGTTAAAGCACAGGGATACCGTCGCAAGTAAGTTAGATTCCTCCAAGTCCGGGGCTGAGGGCGCTTGGGCTCCCTGTGCTATTGATCAAAATCGTCGAACCGAGTTAGTATTTCGCTTCGAAAATGTTTCTTCGATAATATTGAGCTCTAAATATACCTAACACATACAGTTTGGTAGTTGTTTTCAATTCGAATGGTGTTTAATTCACTAAAGGAGCCTTATGGAACGTGTTTTAGAGCGAATTTGACTGATACTCGAGGTATATTTTCCAAATGAAAGTCCTTGCGTGACTTCCGGCTCAGGATGACCGGAATAGCTGGCCATGTTTAACGACCATAGGGAATTTTACGTTCCCCAAGCAGTAAGATTGACAGCTGTCAAAACGTAGGCTGGGAATACCGTAGTCCCTGAAGTGATAGTCGTTAACCAATCAAAATAACGTAGTCAATCATCCATACTAATTATTCCAACTGCTGCTCGCATTTTAGCGTCAGTAAGTAAATGTCGCCGAAAACAATAGCATTCTGCCCGATGGACACAGATTCATAATCAAGATCATAAAAACGCTACCCTCGTCGTTCCACTTGAGTTTTGAACATTTCATGGCGTTACCCGTTGTTGATAAAAGTACAGACAATAAGCCACTTCACGCTGTCGTCCGCCATTTTGAATTGGGACAAACGCGGCAAAATTTCTAGAAATCTGGATCACTTTGACTTGCCGTAACTCCGCTCAGTTTTGTTGGATTTTCAAAATTCAAAAACTCGATTGTCAGCAGGCAAGCATATCAGTTGTCGGACTGAAAATAAGACCAATGTAGATGTTTTAACTACGTATACCTTTTACGATTCAATCTTCCTTTCACGAATGTATCTTAAAATTTCGAGCTAATTTGCGTATTTACGTGCCGAACGTTTTATTTTGAATATATATATACATATATATATATCGATTTGTAGCCTTCCAATACCCATCGTATTATAGATCATAAATGACAAAGAAAACATATATTCTAAATTTTCTAAAATTGTAAGTTTGTTTAAACTTTGATTTTTTGTTGTATTCCTAAAACTTGTCAAAATAACTTGAAATTTGGACCATCAATAGAACTTGGGTAGATAAAGAGCCTTAACTCAAAACATTTGCATTAGGGGTGGTCACGTGACCAGTTAGAGAGATAAAAGCAATACACAATTATTTTACGCTGTTGGTGGCGAGTTCAAGTGATAAATTATAGCTAGTACCTTAAATCTATTTCGTTGTAAGTGCTTTATAGATTGTCGTTCGGAATGGGTGACTTTCATTTCTTTTTAAGAAGATATGGAGTAAAACAGGTCACGTGACCAGATAATCAAAATCATTTGTATTCAAATTGTCTTTAAAACAAACAAGAACCACCCACACCGAACGACAATCTGTAAAGCACTGGGAGATAAATATATTTAAGGTATTTGTTAGAATTTTCTGCTTGATCTCGCCACCAACGAGCTATTTTTCTGTTTTCCAATGTAATGACGTCATAGGTCACGTGATTACAACAAGCTTTGCACTAAAAAGTTAAGGACCCGAAATCCAATGTATGCATTAGTTTTCGTTTAAACATAACAAATGTTTGCTGAGTTATTGAACAAAACGTGAATTCTCAAGAAGGCCCAAAACCCAGGCCTTTTTAAAAAACATACTTGATTAATTCAAAATGGCGGATGACAACGTGAAATGGCTTATGGAACCTCATGTTCGATTTGTTAAACTTACGGATGCATCTATTATCACAGCCATCCAAACAACATTTCAAGGCATGATATCCCTGATATCCTGTTAATAATCGACAATCGTTGTCTGATCTACATTCGTGGTAGGGGTCAGGTGGGCATTCCGCAGCAATTGGAAGGGAAGGACACACTCCTACAATTGAAAAGTGGTGAAAAGATGAGAAAGGAGTAAAAGAATACGAGCATATGCAAGTTAACCAGTCAGCTGTGCAAATGATAAAAGTCACTTTCAAGGTTGATCATGTTCTGTTTCTGCATTCAGTTTCATAAAATCCACTTACCCGCTACCGTTGGTGCTGATTTTACTGGATTTACTGGTGCTACGAATAAAATGAGCATGACATATTAGCACTAGCTCAGAAGATAAAACTCGATGAATTGTTTGACTCCACTTTAATACTATTCGAAAGGTCAAAGAAAGTGGATTGCCATTTCTTCCCGGGGGAGGGGGGGGGGGGGGGGGGGGGGGGGGGGGGGGGGGGGGGTACTCCCTTTGTCCAAGTGGTAGGGGTGATCGGCGGTCGATTTTGAAAACGACCCTAAAAGGTACGCATAAATTAAAATAGCTGTTGAAGCCATGTTAATTCCAACCCCTAAAAGGTACGGCAATATATGATGATGATGATGATATTTCTTCTGCGGTTCTTTCATGTTTGTCAATAAAGAAATTAAATAAAAATTGACCCTAAAAGATACGGAGTCATGTTACGTAACTGACTTTTGAGTCGGAACCCTAAAAGGTACACACCGGAAATATTTTGAACCCTAACAGGAGCGCCGATCACCCCTACCACTTGGACAAAGGGAGTACCCCCCCCCCCCCCCCCCCCCCCCCGGCCATCTCTTGACTATGTCCCGCCGGGCTGTTGAAGGGAATATTGCACTACCCATTCCCCCTATACAGTAAGTAAATTGAAGCATAATACTCTCTAGCACCACGAAGAGGCCAAAAAGATTCAAATCACAACTGAAACTGTCAAGAGGTTCTTGACCGAACATGAGTTATGGATACATCATTAATAATTCATGACTGACCAAACAAAGAAAATCACTACCGTTAAGGAAGTTTGAAAATGTGATATTAATTAGCGTTCACTTTATATTTAATTTGTCTTCAATAATTATTACTGATTTCAGAAGCTATATCAAGCACTCGAAATAGTTTTTTAACCAGGAATTTTGAAATCGCATGAAAAAATATTTCTCGTGCTTTCTATTCTACTTAAAACACCGAGAGGTGTGTTTAAACAAATGATGCACATGACCACAGCCTAATTCAACACTCACCGTTGATCATCAACCATAACAAACACGCACATATAAAATAGCTCGCCATATTGAGTTCAGACTTTTTAGACTTTAGACTTTATCAGCCACCAATTCTTCTAATTATGCTGACGTGAGTTGTGGAGACAGCAAGCACCGAACAAAGACTGAATAAGAAGTGTCGATCAAATGGAAGTATAGTTGAAGCACTCGATACAAGGGGTCACCACTGCTAATTGAAACATAATACGAAGGAAACTTAGAACATCGGCTTATTGACAATGCAATGTACGTTCTAGAGATAATTTGTGTTTTCAACACACTTCTGATTGGATTGTTCTTGTTCTCATTCTGCTTCCGTTAGGTTAAGAAAAGAACCCTGCCGTTGTAGACGGAAGCAGAATATGTGAGCTTTTATAAATACAATACAAAGGAAGCATAAGAACTGTTGACAACACAATATGCCTACTAGAGATAAGCTTTTTTCCAACTCACTTCTGAATGCATTGTTCTTGTTCTCATTCTGCTTCCGTTAGATTAAGAAAAGAACCCAGCTGCCATTGTAGACGGAAGCATAATCTGCGAGCTCTTTAGAAATACAATACGAAGGAAACATAAGAACTGTTGACAACACAATAAGCCTTCTAGATATTAACTTTTTTTTCCAACTCACTTCTGATTGGATTGTTCTTGTACTCATTCTGCTTCCGTTAGATCAAGAAAAAGAACCCTGCCGTTGTATAGACGAAAACAAAAAAAATGCTTGATATGTTAAAATGTTCAAGTCACTATCGCTTGTTATCATATTCATTAATAATTCACGAGGAAAACACAATAGAAATCGTAACCATCTTCATTTGCATACAGTTTAACTTTGATTTTCTCGGCCAAACTTACTGGTATCTTGAAAATTATAGTAGAACATGATAAGTCCGATACAATATTCGCAACCGTACTGTATGGAAATTACAATGTTGAGCCGCAGTACTTCACATACAGTACGGTACGGCTGCTCATATTGTATCTAGTAATTACATATCAATCAGCAGTTAAATTAAAAGTCCTTGCCGGATTCTCATATTTTACTTTTACTTATAAACTTTCCCCCGTGTGCTATCAAGCAGATACTGATATTCTATTAGCCACTTTGGAAACGAGTAAAGGACTGGGAACGAGTTTTTTAGAATCTAATTAAGAAATGAACTCCATCACAAGAAAGAGCATATCCGAATGAGTAAGTTTCCAAAGTTTCGATAGGATTAGTTTGATATTGAACGAGTAACAGCTTTCCAAACATCTCAAAATGTATGGTTACAGGGGACAAGCGGTGCAATTCAGCTGATGAAAATTCCTCACGAGATCGGAAATGAACATATCGGTATGTAAATGTATGCAGCTGATGGTCAATAGGGTGACCGAAATTGAAGAAATGATCAATCATAGTCTAAGAAACAATTATTTATACCGAGATTAAAAACAACTACTTATGGAAAACATTCGCCTAGAATTTTCGGATCCATTCTGCACCTGGTCAAAACTAAAGTACAGCATCTTTCTTCATTTAAGAACACTATAAGAAACATGCAACTATCTCAGTAGCTACCCTCATCAACTCTGTCTTACGCATAAACTGCAAGTAGGTTATGTCACAATTTATATATTTTATATCTATATAATATTTAATTTATACCTAAAACTATATTTGCATATGTTACATTTTCTATCTTTCATTCTTATTTATCTATTTGTATTTGTAATTGTATTAAATTAAGAATCCACGATCCGTGTACTACTAGAAGTTTAATAAAGTTGATGTATATGTATGTAACGCTTGATATGCATCCATCGAGTCGTGGATTCACGTGGGAGGTCGCTAAACACGAAGGACAAGACGAAGCCGATACAAGCGCGAAACAGAAAAACATCTGACATCAGCGTGGACCCATATAGGCAAATGGTCCACGGATTAGCCAATCAGAGCGATCATTATAATTTTACTATGTTATAAATGCAAAATACATTATCCCGATTGTGTATACTCGTCAATGCCTTCTTTTAAAATCGTTATATTTAAATAATTGAGACAGAACTGAAACAAGGCCAGTAGCAACAAGCCAAGACCGAAGTGAATTCGAATGCCGAAATGCATTTTGGGTCTCATGTAATATTGTCTCAAGTAAAATAAATAATAATAATAATATATGTTATTTTTAGTGCAATCCATCAGAAGCAATATTATAGTAGCTTACATAGCGAGCAAGTCGCTGTTTATTTACTTTTGATTTCAAATTAACGAGACCCACGATGCCCTTTGGTCTTTGAATACACTATTCAGTATGCAGTATTCAGTATTCAATTTTTTTTTGAAATAGCTGTAATCAACAATAATCGGCAATAGTACAGAATATGTGCTATCAGTTCTTTAGCCTGTGAACAGGCTCTCCAAAGGGGAGGGGAAAGGGGAAAGGGGAAGGGGAAGGGGAGGGGAAAAAGGGACTGGGGAGGAGGAGGGGACTGGGGAGGAGAAGGGGAGGGGGAGAGCCTGTAAACATTTTTCAGAGAAAACTGTTCCGCCCCCTAGCCTTATGAATATTCGTCACGCTTCGATCACTCCCAAAATAAACAATCATAGAGCGATGTTCCACGTGAGCTTGACATATCGCACCTCGCTCGAAGTTACATGCAAAGCATGGACGAACGAAATATCTGTCGTTTCTGCAGACAAAATATTTTAGCGTTCAAAACAAAAGTCCCTAGAGTGTCCATATTTTCTGTTCTAAGAAACAAAGAGATTGTAACAGCTCCTAAACAGACGGTGGAAATATCGAACGTCTTTACAGAACTTGGCTTTCCCCTTGAAAGAGGTCAAGAGTATCCAGAACTGTGCTGTTTAACATGTGCTCGGCAAGCAGTACGATGTGTCACGACGCTTAACACTTTAACGAAACACTGCAATAAGGCAATACGTATATTAAACAGCGATGTTCCACTACTGAATAAGAAAGAATGTCCGAAGAGAGCAGTTACCGTTCACTCACCTAGTGGCGTTTCTCCATCAGTGAAGAAGACAAGAATTTAACACCTTCCTGACAAAACATCGAAAAGATCTTTGAACTTGTCGATGTGTGTCGAACAAGTTCCTTGCTGCTCTCAAAATGATATGCATGACAGTTCAGATCGAACTGGTGGTGTCGAGGAGCTGATCGACATAGACGAAAAAATGAAAAGTTCGATGAACGTCGTGAAAGGAACAGAGACTGTAGTTAAGGTAAGATCAGTTGTTAAACATGTCAGTCGAAATACTATCGGTTCTTACTTTTTGTGTTTACGTATAGATCTTCGTTGGATATCCGTCAGGAAAAGTCATTGAACATGAGTGTAAGGACGTTCTTGAGAAGAAAGCAGTAAAGAATATCGCCAAACGAAATGACGCGTATGGTGCTGCTCAGGCCACTTAAGAGCCACTGCCTCTAAATATCGAGAATCGGAGGACAGTTGCGAAAAATCGAATTTCGTTTTATTTCACCAATAGAACCCCTTTGGTGTACCATTTCCAAAAATAGTATCGAAAAGTTCAAGAGCTTTTTATTTTCTTCAAAATTGAAGAAAGTCGAAATTCCCTCAAAATAGCCTTCGGCCGACGATGACGCGAAGCGAAAATTAAGCATTTTCGATGTGTTCGCGTAAAAAAACCGACGGTTGTACGAAACTAATATTTTGCTACCTACAAAGGTGTTATTTCCTCTTTCTAAAACACTAAAAATCTCTTTGGGATTTTGAATCTAACTATTTCTTTAGATCTCTAATTGAGATGCTATCGAAGCATCTGAACGAACGCGTAACAATTACCTATTTTCAAATCCATCAAACGCTTCTTGGTACATGGAGTTTGAGCTTAAAAATATATGTATCTTAAAGCTTTACCATTGAACATGACTGTGTATAAATATTATTGATGCAGCTCTAAAACCCTTCCGGTGGGAAGCGTAAACACAAAACATATTTTTACCATTTGGTAATGCGTTACACGTGCATAATGAGACATGAAATTGACAACATAACGTTTTTAATAACACTAGAAATAAATACAACAAAATATACCAAGTTGTAAATATGCTTTGAGTTCTCTTTAATGTTTCTAGGGATTAAATTTTAACTGATTTGATCTTCTGATAAATGTCAAGTGGTTTTGGATTTCATTCGTTTTATGTCACGGCGCGCATGTACTAGTATCGGCTTGATCGAGACCAGTAAACATGGAAAGAACCTCTGCTCGCATGGTAGGACACCACCGACACCGGTTCCATTGCTATTGGTATTAATATAATGTAATTCGGACACTTTCTATGGCCCCGATGGTGTCCGTAATAACGAGGTTCCATTGTATTGACATAATGTAATACGGACACTTTCTATGGCCCCGATGGTGTCCCGGCGTAATAACGAGGTTCCATTGTATTGATATAATGTAATACCGGTGTCCAGATCAACCTGTGTCTGTATTAACTTCTGTCTGTATTAACCGGTGTCCCTGTTTACCGGTGTCCAGATTAACCGGTGTCTGTATTAACCGGTGTCCGTATTCACAGGTGTCAAGATTAACCGGTGTCCGTATTAACCGGTGTCTGTATTAACCGGTGTCCTTATTAACCGGTGTCCTTATTAACCGACCGGTGACTGTATTAACCGGTGTCCTTATTAACCGATATCCGTATTAATCGGTGTCCTTATTAACCGACCGGTGTCTGTATTAACCGGTGTCCTTATTAACCGACCGGTGTCTGTATTAACCGGTGTCCGTATTAACCGATATCCGTATTAATCGGTGTCCAGATTAACCGGTGTCCTATTAACCGATATCCGTATTTTATCATCCCCAATATTTGTTTCAACCAATCACAATCGAGAATTATCCCGTATCAAGACACTCTACTGTCCTGATATTCTACGGTATCAGGACACTCTACTGTCCTGATATCATATATCACGGACAGTTGGTTAAAATGTGGTTCTAAATAAGAAACCATTGTATTTTTATATTACTTCTGGTCGTTTTAAGGGAAAATATGTTTCATTCAAAAGATAAATAAACGTTTTGAACAAAACTGCGAACGATTGAACTTTTCCCGCCACTTCTCAAACTCACGGACGCGTGCTGACAACATGCTAATAAGTTTGTATTTTGAAAAGATCGTCCTCGATGTTTTTAGTGAAATTCTTTCATTTCGGCGAAAAGAGTGGGATGATAAATAAATAAAATATCGGTCAATTTTGGTTCGATTCCGCGAAATATCAGGACTCGTAATTAGGTCTTGCCATGGGTATTTTGGCTCGACTACGTCTCGCCAAAATACGAACCATGGCTCGACCTAACTCGCCCTGATATTTCGCCGAATCGAACCAAAATTGCCCGATTATATGAATCGGTGTCTGTATTAACCGGTGTGCGTATTAACCGGTGTCCGTATTAACCGGTGTCCAGATTAATCGGTGTCCTATTAACCGGTGTCCGTATTAACTGATGTCGTATTAACCGATGTCCGTATTAACCAGTGTCCGAATTAACCGGTGTTCGTATTAACCGGTGTCCGTATTAACCGGTGTCCGTATTAACCGATGTCCGTATTCACAGGTGTCCAGATTAACCGGTGTCCGTATTAACCGGTGTCTGTATTAACCGGTGTCCTTATTAACCGGTGTCCTTATTAACCGATATCCGTATTAATCGGTGTCCTTATTAACCGACCGGTGTCTGTATTAACCGGTGTCCTTATTAACCGACCGGTGTCTGTATTAACCGGTGTCCGTATTAACCGATATCCGTATTAATCGGTGTCCAGATTAACCGGTGTCCTATTAACCGATATCCGTATTTTATCATCCCCAATATTTGTTTCAACCAATCACAATCGAGAATTATCCCGTATCAAGACACTCTACTGTCCTGATATTCTACGGTATCAGGACACTCTACTGTCCTGATATCATATATCACGGACAGTTGGTTAAAATGTGGTTCTAAATAAGAAACCATTGTATTTTTATATTACTTCTGGTCGTTTTAAGGGAAAATATGTTTCATTCAAAAGATAAATAAACGTTTTGAACAAAACTGCGAACGATTGAACTTTTCCCGCCACTTCTCAAACTCACGGACGCGTGCCGACAACATGCTAATAAGTTTGTATTTTGAAAAGATCGTCCTCGATGTTTTTAGTGAAATTCTTTAATTTCGGCGAAAAAGAGTGGGATGATAAATAAATAAAATATCGGTCAATTTTGGTTCGATTCCGCGAAATATCAGGACTCGTTAGGTCTTGCCATGGGTATTTTGGCTCGACTAGGTCTCGCCAAAATACGAACCATGGCTCGACCTAACTCGCCCTGATATTTCGCCGAATCGAACCAAAATTGCCCGATTATATGAATCGGTGTCTGTATTAACCGGTGTGCGTATTAACCGGTGTCCGTATTAACCGGTGTCCAGATTAATCGGTGTCCTATTAACCGGTGTCCGTATTAACTGATGTCGTATTAACCGATGTCCGTATTAACCAGTGTCCGAATTAACCGGTGTTCGTATTAACCGGTGTCCGTATTAACCGGTGTCCGTATTAACCGATGTCCGTATTAACCGGTGTCCGTATTAACCGGTGTCCGTATTAACTGGGTGTCTGTATAGTAACCGGTGTCCGTATTAACCGGTGTCCGTATTAACCGGTGTCCGTATTAACCTATGTCCGTATTAACAGTACCGTATTTACCGGTGTCCGTATTCACCGTGCGGTATTAACCAGTCTGTTATGATTTGGCAGTCATTTGGGTGGGACAAATCAGTTTCCGGCCTAAAAAACTGGGATATCAGTATAATTTCGGAAAGATTATGTTTTGATCTGATCAAGAAAATGAAATAAATTTAATCCCTAGAAACAATAAAGAGAACTCAAAGCATATTTACAACTTGGTATATTTTGTTGTATTTATTTCTAGTGTTATTAAAAACGTTGTGTTGTCAATTTCATGTCTCATTATGCACGTGTAACGTATTACCAAATGGTAAAAATATGTTTTGTGTTTTACGCTTCCCACCGGAAGAGTTTTAGAGCTGCATCAATAATATTTATACACAGTCATGTTCAATGGTAAAGCTTTAAGATACATATATTTTTAAGCTCCAACTCCATGTACCAAGCCACTGCCTCTAAATATCGAGAATCGGCGGACAGTTGTGAAAAATCGAATTTCGTTTTATTTCACCAATAGAACCCCTTTGGTGTACCATTTCCAAAAATAGTATCGAAAAGTTCAAGAGCTTTTTATTTTCTTCAAAATTGAAGAAAGTCGAAATTCCCTCAAAATAGCCTTCGGCCGACGATGACGCGAAGCGAAAATTAAGCATTTTCGATGTGTTCGCGTAGAAAAACCGACGGTTGTACGAAACTAATATTTTGCTACATACAAAGGTGTTATTTCCTCTTTCCAAATCACTAAAAATCTCTTTGGGATTTTGAATCTAACTATTTCTTTAGATCTCTAATGGGATTGCTATCGTAGCATCTGAACGAACGCGTAAAAATTACCTATTTTCAAATCCATCAAACGCTTCTTGGTACATGGAGTTGGAGCTTAAAAATATATGTATCTTAAAGCTTTACCATTGAACATGACTGTGTATAAATATTATTGATGCAGCTCTAAAACCCTTCCGGTGGAAAGCGTAAACACAGAACATATTTTTACCATTTGGTAATACGTTACACGTGCATAATGAGACATGAAATTGACAACACAACGTTTTTAATAACACTAGAAATAAATACAACAAAATATACCAAGTTGTACATATGCTATGAGTTCTCTTTATTGTTTCTAGGGATTAAATTTATTTCATTTTCTTGATCAGATCAAAACATAATCTTTCCGAAATTATACTGATATCCCAGTTTTTTAGGCCGATTGACTGCCAAATCATAACCGACCGGTTAATACCGCACGGTGAATACAGACACCGGTTAATACAGATACCGGTTAATACGAACATCGCGGTTAATACAGACACCGGTTAATACGTACATCGGTTAATACGGACACCGGTTAATACGGACACCAGTTAATACGGACACCGGTTAATACAGACACTGGTAAATACGGTACTGTTAATACGGACATCGGTTAATACGGACACCGGTTAATACGGACACCGGTTAATACGGACACCGGTTAATACGGACACCGGTTAATACGGACACCGGTTAATATGGACATCGGTCAATACGGACATCGGTTAATACAGCACGGTGAATACGGACATCGTTTACTACGGACACCGGTTAATACAGACAC
This sequence comes from Actinostola sp. cb2023, assembly GCA_033675265.1. Classification (NCBI taxonomy): domain Eukaryota; kingdom Metazoa; phylum Cnidaria; class Anthozoa; order Actiniaria; family Actinostolidae; genus Actinostola; species Actinostola sp. cb2023. The sequence goes on along the minus strand of JAUJYZ010001230.1, from coordinate 201,975 downwards.
TGGTAAATACGGTACTGTTAATACGGACATCGGTTAATACGTACATCGGTTAATACGGACACCGGTTAATACGGACACCAGTTAATACGGACACCGGTTAATACATACACTGGTAAATACGGTACTGTTAATACGGACATCGGTTAATACGGACACCGGTTAATACAGACACTGGTAAATACGGTACTGTTAAAACGGACATCGGTTAATACGGACACCGGTTAATACGGACACCGGTTAATACGGACACTGGTTAATACGGACACCGGTTAATACAGACACCGGTTAATACGGACATCGGTTAATACGGACACCGGTTAATATGGACACCGGTTAATACGGACACCGGTTAATACAGACACCGGTTAATACGGACATCGGTTACTACGGACACCGGTTAATACAGACACTGGTAAATACGGTACTGTTAATACGAACATCGGTTAATACGGACACCGGTTAATACGGACACAGGTTAATACGGACACCGGTTAATACGGACACTGGTTAATACGGACACCGGTTAATACAGACACCGGTTAATACGGGCATCGGTTAATACGGACACCGGTTAATACGGACACTGGTTAATACAGACACCGATTAATACGGACATCGGTTACTACGGACACCGGTTAATACAGACACTGGTAAAGACGGTACTGTTAATACGGACATCGGTTAATACGGACAGCGGTTAATACGGACACCGGTTAATACGGACACTGGTTAATACGGACACCGGTTAATACAGACACCGGTTAATACGGACACCGGTTAATACGGACACCGGTTAATACGGACATCGGTTAATACCGACACCGGTTAATACGGACATCGGTTACTACGGACACCGGTTAATACAGACACTGGTAAATACGGTACTGTTAATACGAACATCGGTTAATACGGACACCGGTTAATACGGACACAGGTTAATACGGACACCGGTTAATACGGACACTGGTTAATACGGACACCGGTTAATACAGACACCGGTTAATACGGGCATCGGTTAATACGGACACCGGTTAATACGGACACTGGTTAATACAGACACCGATTAATACGGACATCGGTTACTACGGACACCGGTTAATACAGACACTGGTAAAGACGGTACTGTTAATACGGACATCGGTTAATACGGACAGCGGTTAATACGGACACCGGTTAATACGGACACTGGTTAATACGGACACCGGTTAATACAGACACCGGTTAATACGGACACCGGTTAATACGGACACCGGTTAATACGGACATCGGTTAATACCGACACCGGTTAATACGGACATCGGTTACTACGGACACCGGTTAATACAGACACTGGTAAATACGGTACTGTTAATACGGACATCGGTTAATACGGACACCGTTTAATACGGACACCGGTTAACATGGACACTGGTTAATACGGACACCGGTTAATACAGACACCGGTTAATACGGACACCGGTTAATACGGACACCGGTTAATACGGACACCGGTTAATACGGTCATCGGTTAATACCGACACCGGTTAATACGGACACCGGTTAATACGGACACCGGTTATTACGGACATCGATTAATACGGACACCGGTTAACACGGACACTGGTTAATGTGGACACCGGTTAATATGGAAATCCATTAATACGGACACCGGTTAATACGGACACCGGTTAACACGGACACTGGTTAATACGGACACCGGTTAATACGGACACCGGTTATTACGGACACCGATTAGTATGGACACCGGTTAACACGGACACTGGTTAATATGGGCACCGGTTAATATGGACACCGGTTAATACGGACATCAGTTAATACGGAGACCGGTTAACACGGACACTGGTTAATATGGGCACCGATTAATATGGACACCGGTTAATACGGACATCAGTTAGTTAATACGGAGACCGGTTAATACAGACACCGGTTAATACGGACATCGGTTAATACGGACACCGGTTAATACGGACACCGGTTAATACGGACATCGGTTAATACGGACACCGGTTAATACTGACACCGGTTAATACGGACATCGGTTAATACGGACACCGGTTAATACGGATACCGGTTAATACGGACATCGGTTAATACGGACACCGGTTAATACTGACACCGGTTAATACGGACATCGGTTAATACGGACACCGGTTAATACGAACACCGGCCAACACCGGTTAAATCGAGACACTGGTTAATACGGACACTGGTTAATACAGACACCGGTTAATACGGGCACCGGTTAATACGGACACCGGCCAACACCGGTTAAATAGAGACACCGGTTAATACGGACACCGATTTAATACGGACACCGGCCAACACCGGTTAAATAGAGACACCGGTTAATACGGACACCGATTTAATACGGACACCGGCCAACACCGGTTAAATAGAGACACCGGTTAATACAGACACCGGTTAATACAGACACCGGTCGGTTAATAAGGACACCGGTTAATAAGGACACCGGTTAAGTGTAAGGCCGTACAATTATCAAACATCTGGTGGCAAAAATCACAAAAATGGAATTCGCTCTAACTTTCCATATGGGTAGCCCTTGGTCTGAATATAAACGCTGTGTAGTTTGTTTGGGAAAATATTTATTTGTTTTGGAGAAAATCGAAAAAAAAAAAACTATTTTGGCTTCAGACACCATGTAATGACTGTCGGCGGAGTGAAAATGCATCAAATTCATTCCATTCGTATATCAAAACTAAAAACAACAGAAATATTTCAACAACATCGCTATATTGTATATCTCTTCCTTGATCTCTAGGCTTAATATCATAAACATTGAGCGAGTTTAAGAAGTCCAATAAATTCCAAATCAAAGTGCACTATTTGGAAAATCCAACCGGTGGGACAAAAAGAATAGTTTTTTAGTCATGTGCCAGTAATTCAAATTTTATAATATTGCAGCTACGTACTAAGAAGATGATATAGTTTTGGAATCTTGAAAGTTTTATTTGGGCAATTGATGTTTTGCTTCTGAGAAAACTCTTTTATTCACAACTTGAAAAACATCAAAAACGATGATTGCGTGACCGCGTGACAATTGGTAAAATATCCGTACAATGTTTCTGTTAACTTCAGAGCCGTGTATAACTGTTAAACAACAAACATTTTCTCGTTTCTATGCTTGCAATGCATCGGGATATCTTTGCATGACATATTATGCTGTTATGTTTGCGTTGAATATTTGACATTTGGATTCTGAAATACGGTTGAATTATCCAGCCGTCAAAACTGTTCAAACTTGAATATTCCTTTACATTCTTGTTCCTCTACTGTTGTCCTGGCGTAGTCAATCGAATAAAACCGAACAAAAAATAAATCGAATCCAATGGAACCCAATCGTTCGATTGTTTTGCGATTGATTCGGCTATCGAACAGAATCTAACGCCATCCTCGGAAACCCAGGGGCTGCATGGGGAGGGGGGGGGGGGGAGGGGAAAGGTTGAATCGAACCGGATCTTTTGGGAGAATGCGATTACCGAACACAAGATCGAACCATTCGAACTCACAATCATTTCGATTAGTTAGATTTTGTTCGGTGAAAATAAAACGCTATAAAAATAAAATATTGATGAGCAGCACTGCAGTCCTAATAAAATCGGAAGATTTCTGCCATCTAATAGCCATGTAAGCCAAGGCTAAAGAACGCAATGTAAAAAGACTAAAAATCCTGGTACAGTGGAACTCGGTTAATACGGACACCATCGGGATGAGACGCAGTGTCCTTATTAACCGGGTGTTCATATAAACCGGGTCGGTCAATTTACGTCACTTACATTTTTGGCGGAAACAATGACTGCATGACACTGGTGACTCCCATATATAAAGTGGTTGGGATGTTCGTCGTACCTCACCTTATTATCAATTATCAATTACGGCGAAAATTAACGAAGCGAAATTTTATGTCACGCAGTGATATCTTGAATTGAATTGTTACATCATTTACCCAATTCAAAACAATATGTTTGTATACTGCACCGGATCATAATTTCAAAAAACGTGAAATTAAGTTCCCTTATACACATTTTTTCTGCAAAATCGCGAAATTAAAGCCTCGTGAAATATGCCTCTGACATGTTCGCGTAAGGACGCGCGAAAATAAGTGATACTAAGGTACCTTTTAGGGGTCCAGATCCGCGATTTGGTACCTCTTAGGGTGTCACACATCTAAAAGGACCACAAAAGACTAAGCCGGTACCTTTTAGGGTGATATCTTTAAAACGTTAACTATTTTTCAAAGATCGCAACGTTTCCGATTAATACTGATGAAGGCCATTGATTAATGGCCGAAACGTCTATATAAAAAAACAGAAGTCAGAGACAAACACTGTATAATCAATAATGTACCTTTTAGGGTGTTTGTCAGTAAATGAGATACCCGAGACAAGATAATGACAACCGGAATGACAGTTATAGCTTTTGTCACTTTAGAGTTGGTACCTTTTAGGGGTAAAAATTATTTGTTGCCACACCCACCTGGACAAGACTCGGATACCTTTAATTCCGACAAGCATCCCAACCACTTTATATATGGGAGTCCCACCGAGACGTTTGCCGGTCTTTAGCAGGTCATCAGTCAACATAAAACGCGTTAAAATTGTGTAAAAGAAGACAATGTGTATTTTGTCCTTTGTCCTAAACAGGGTCCTAACATAGAGGGTGTTGTCCTAGACAGGGTAGGTATTTTAGATGTTTTTGTCCTAAACAGGGTCAGGGTTTCTAACCCTCAGCGGCACTCCTATACCCAAACATGGGTCAAGTACCCCCAGGGTGTATATACTGTATATTTCAATCAATCGCTAGACATCCCGACCCCCACCCCCTTTTTAATTGGCCAACATGCTGTTCAAGGTATTATGCAAATTATATTCACAGTGACCCGAGAACGTGTTTAGAAGACATTTCCAGAAATCTTGCTAACCTATTTCGCTTAACAACAGTAGAGGAACAAGAATGTAAAGGAATATTCAAGTTATGAACAGTTTTGACGGCTGGATAATTCAACCGTATTTCAGAATCCAAATGTCAAATATTCAACGCACACATAACAGCATAATATGTCATGCAATGATATCCCGATGCATTGCAAGCATAGAAACGAGAAAATGTATGTTGTTTAACAGTTATACATGGCTCTGAAGTTAACAGAAACATTGTACGGATATTTTACCAATTGTCACGCGGTCACGCAATCATCGTTTTTGATGTTTTTCGAGTGGTGAATAAAAGAGTTTTCTCAGAAGCAAAACATCAATTGCCCAAATAAAACTTTCAAGATTCCAAAACTATATCATCTTCTTAGTACGTAGCTGCAATATTATAAAATTTGGATTACTGGCACATGACTAAAAAACTATTCTTTTTGTCCCACCGGTTGGATTTTCCAAATAGTGCACTTTGATTTGGAATTTATTGGACTTCTTAAACTCGCTTAATGTTTATGATATTAAGCCTAGAGATCAAGGAAGAGATATACAATATAGCGATGTTGTTGAAATATTTCTGTTGTTTTTAGTTTTGATATACGAATGGAATGAATTTGATGCATTTTCACTCCGCCGACAGTCATTACATGGTGTCTGAAGCCAAAATAGTTTTTTTCGATTTTCTCCAAAACAAATAAATATTTTCCCAAACAAACTACACAGCGTTTATATTCAGACCAAGGGCTACCCATATGCAAAGTTAGAGCGAATTCCATTTTTTTATTTTTGCCACCATATTGGGTTTTTGTTTGATAATTGTACGGCCTTACACTTAATAAGGACACCGGTTAATACAGACACCGGTTAATGCGGACACCGGTTAATCTGGACACCTGTGAATACGGACACCGGTTAATACAGACACCGGTTAATCTGGACACCGGTTAACAGGGACACCGGTTAATACAGACATAAGTTAATACAGACACAGGTTGATCTGGACACCGGTATTACATTATATCAATACAATGGAACCTCGTTATTACGGACACCATCGGGGCCATAGAAAGTGTCCGAATTATACATTATATTAATACCAATAGCAATGGAACCGGTGTCGGTGGTGTCCTACCATGCGAGCAGAGGTTCTTTCCATGATTACTGGTCTCGATCAAGCCGATACTAGTACATGCCGTGACATAAAACGAATGAAATCCAAAACCACTTGACATTTATCAGAAGATCAAACCAGTTAAAATTTAATCCCTAGAAACAATAAAGAGAACTCATAGCATATGTACAACTTGGTATATTTTGTTGTATTTATTTCTAGTGTTATTAAAAACGTTGTGTTGTCAATTTCATGTCTCATTATGCACGTGTAACGTATTACCAAATGGTAAAAATATGTTCTGTGTTTACGTTTCCCACCGGAAGAGTTTTAGAGCTTTATCAATAATATTTATACACAGTCATGTTCAATGGTACAGCTTTAAGATACACATATACATATATTTTTAAGCTCCAACTCCATGTACCAAGAAGCGTTTGATGGATTTGAAAATAGGTAATTTTTACGCGTTCGTTCAGATGCTACGATAGCATCTCCATTAAAGATCTAAAGAAATAGTTAGATTCAAAATCCCAAAGAGATTTTTAGTGATTTTTGGAAAGAGGAAATAACACCTTTGTATGTAGCAAAATATTAGTTTCGTACAACCGTCGGTTTTTCTACTCGAACACATCGAAAATGCTTAATTTTCGCTTCGCGTCATCGTCGGCCGAAGGCTATTTTGAGGGAATTTCGACTTTCTTCAATTTTGAAGAAAATAAAAAGCTCTTGAACTTTTCGATACTATTTTTGGAAATGGTACACCAAAGGGGTTCTATTGGTGAAATAAAACGAAATTCGATTTTTCGCAACTGTCCGCCGATTCTCGATATTTAGAGGCAGTGGCTCTTAAGTGGCCTGAGTGTCGCAATGTGCAACATGGATTCTTTAAAACAGCATATTTGTGTGGAAGTTATTCAGCAGACGATGAGAGAAATTGAAAACTTTGCTAAAAAGCCCAATTGTCCATTGAAGGTCTGCTGATACTGTAAAAAACTTTTCAAACTCTATATTTTATGATCATCTACGTGAAAATTGCCCGAAGCTAGTGTCCATCTTGGTATCGATTTCAAATACAGGGAAACCAGAAAAAAAAAAGAAATCTCTCATGAATGGTATCGAGATTGAAAATGCCGAAATAAGGAATACCGTTTGTGCTGCCGCGGCCATGTGTATGAAGAGGTACAATCAGTAGCTGAGTGCACTACACTATAGGAATGGTTTGATGTTGTTACACGGTGGCCTAAAAGCACTTGCGCTGGACAGGTGCTTCCACTTGGGGTTTAGTGTTTCCCATGCATCATGCATTCGTATGTAGACGAAATTTGGAGAAACATTTGATGGCGAAGCTCTGCAATGGAAGGAAGACACCAAAGAAAAATAACTCTGTATTAGGTTCTTGGAAGAAATTAAAGAAAAGCAAACAGAATCAATTGCCGAATGCCAGGAACATGATGCGATTGATATAACATACGAAACTGTAAACGAATACAGCTACTATGACAAAACAATTCATGAGAAGTGCATGAGAAATCTTTCAAGAAGCAAAGAAATAGATGTCAATAATTCAAGTGTGGAAACATTCACTTTGAAAGATATAAAAGATACAATGGACGAAATTAGGAATGAAATTTCACACTTCAAGTAAGTAATAATAATATTATTGTTTATAAACTCATGTGTGTTCGTTTCAATATAGCAATTTGTCTTCTTACCTGCACTGTTAAGAAAACTTTTGGAATGGTGCAATATTTTTTTGTCTTTGATCGAGGGGTTTTACATTTTACATATTTTGACAACATGCATGCATAACTGTTTTTGTTTCATAAATTCCTGAAGAAAGTGCAATGGTCAAGGTTTCTCTTGTTTTTCATCTAACATGGGGGTTGGATTATTCATAGGTCAAGGGTTACTAAGGGTTTCTTGGTCATGTGGTTGCAGTAGCATATACTGTAGTTGCATAATAATGTATTGAAAAATGTATGGTTCTTTGTAGGATAGTTGCAGACAATATAGATTTCAATGTCCAAGCAAGGCATCAAACAAAAAGCTCTCAAAACAAGTCATTCCACTGGACTCATGCTTTTGCTGTCAAGAACCGTGTAAAGCCTAAAGGTGACCTTTGCTACACAAAGCCACAAGGCAAAGTAATAGATCTTGAAGTTGGTCATATCCTTCCTTCGAGAGATGACCTTGAAACAATTTATGATGACTTGAAACCATTAGTGTACAGGGAGATAATCAAGTACCTGCCATGTTATAAGCAGTTTAAATCTGGCATGCAGTACCATATACCTCATCCACATTCACAAGATATGAATCAAAAATCTGAGCAGGTGACTATACATAAGTAGTAGTCAAATGAGAGTTCTGGAACACGTTTCAGAGACTGACATATGTAACGAGCTAACATTTCATTGTATCTCGCAGCATCTTGTTGAAATGACTTTATACCAATACATTCCATTTTGAAATGAGAGCAGAGGAATGAGTACAACGTGTTTATAAAATCACAACACCACTCAAATTGATTTAGAAAGTTTTATTAGGGGTTTGCACGACAAAAGACAATTCAACTGTTTAATCTTCTTCAGATTCTTGTTCCCCGTCAATGAGTCTCAATTTATTGAATTTTAACGACAGTTCATGAACAGCATCGCAGTCTCTACAACGGCAAAATTTTGTTTTTGTGGTTTTGACATTCACTGGGAACACATGTGCACACACATCGCATTCGACATGTTGATTTTGACGGCAGTAGTAGCCTTCTCGCCATAAACACCTTGGGCATTGAACTACAGATATTTCATGAAAATGATTTGATTCACAAACATGACACTCTCTTTGATCCCCATCATCTGATTCTGAGCTCTCTTGTTCATCACTGCTTTCGGCTTCTTTTTCCTCTTCTTCTCTTTCCTTTTCTTCTCTTTCCTTTTCTTCTCTTTCCTCTTCTCTTTCCTCTTCTTCTTTTTTTTCTCTCTGTTTCTTCATCATCATCTTGATGAGATTCATCACTGGTTTGACTTTCAGTTTCGCTATCATCCGTATCCTCTTCCCCGGGTTGCCTCGCAATCAGATCTGCTAAAAGTCTCTTGTTTCGAACCAGTTTTTTGTCAATGTCTAGTTCTGACAAGCCGTCCGTAAACGTTTTGAGTCCTCTCGGCGTTCTAACATCTAGGTTGTAAGGTAGTAAAGCGTATTCAATGAGTTATTCCATGCTAGGGACTGGAATTCTCCGCTGATGATAAGTCATCTCTCCGTGCAAATTCCAGTATAAAATGTCTTTGGAAGTGGCTATACTATGAAGAAAATCTAAAGCTTTTCCCCTTGGTATGCTTTTCGGGAGCTGCTGAATCATTTGACCGATTTCATTTCCATCTGATTTTGATAACTCATCGCCGGAGAATGTATCACTCTCGGTGTCAGTAGAATCCTCTTCAGAATCTTCTTCTCGTTTTCTCTTCATGGTGGTCATTCCAATGGTCAAAGTAAAATGAGAGCACGTCCAGGGTGGGCCGTTATTTATAACAGAAAGAGACTCAACGCAGACATCAGGGGTGTCATAACATCACTAACAAATCCTCCACCTTTCTGGGCTAATAATGCTTTCTTAGTTTTGTATGGAACTGATGAGTCAGCCAATTCTCGTAGGACATCAGCATGAGGTCTAAGTCTTCCTTTTTGTGTGTGTGATAGTGGAATAGCTCCTCTTAATAAATTAAAGCAAACTTCACAAATGGCATGAACCTGTTCTGGGGTCGCTGATGTAAGTAAAACAGCCCTCTGATGGGAAGGACAACAGGCTAAAAGATGCAGATAGCCAAAATTATCAAGAAGCAATTGACTCATGTTTTCACAACTACAAACTTCGCTCAAATGAATCTTCTATGGAGATACTTTCATATTTATTTATATTATTATTACTAGCCTATAAATATAGCCTAGCCAATAAATATAGCCTAGCCTAGCCTAGCCTAGCCTAGCCTAGCCTAGCCTAGCCTAGCCTAGCCTAGCCTAGCCTAGCCTAGCCTAGCCTAGCCTAGCCTAGCCTAGCCTAGCCTAGCCTAGCCTAGCCTAGCCTAGCCTAGCCTAGCCTATAAATAGTCTATAAATTATTTTTTCATTCATTGTCGAAATTGACTCGAGATGGGTCGGTTGTGCCCTATATGCTATAAAACAGTGCAAAATATATGGTCTCATTTAAGTCGAGTGCATAAGATTGATGGTCCAGATCGGACGTTTTGGCTTGAGCAAGAACACATGCAAAAAGGTGTGGGTCAGCAACCCACCCCACAGCTGGTGGAAAGTGTTGAAGCAGACCATTGTAGCAGCTTTCAACTATTACACCCCTTTACTGCCATGGTGGCAGGAATGACCGGATCTGAAAAAACAGTTTGGGTTCAGAACTTACTTCAACATGCAGCCCAAGTCATCAAACCCCAACCACGGCGCATTGTATGGAGTTACGCACAGTGGCAACCTGCCTACGAAAAAATGAAAACAACTATTCCCGAGATAGAGTTTGTCAAAGGGATACCGCATGATTTGGATGAAGATTGGTATTTTAACCCTCAAACAAACAATCTGATTGTTATTGATGATCAAATGACTGAGACTTCCAACGATAAGCGAATAATGAATTTATTTACCAAAGGATCTCATCAGCGGAACCTGAGTGTCATCTTTCTTCTGAAAAACCTATATTTTCAGGGGAAAATAATGCGGACTTTAAGTCTGAATGCTGCGTATCTCATTCTGTTCAAAAAAAACCGAGACAAACTACAAATGCTCACTTTAGGGAAACAGATGTACCCAGGAAAGACAGAACAGTTTATTCAAAAGTATGAAGCTGCAGTGCAACGACCTTATGGCTATCTTTTTGTGGATCTCAAACCCAACACACCCGACGAGTGTCGACTTAGAACCAATGTTTTACCTAGTGATCAAAGTTCAACCCAGGCCCCCACTCCATCACGGTCAAGTGCAGAGTCGACAGCCTTACAGTCGATGGCCAATTATTTTAAACGTCAGGGATATTTACAATCACCCTTGTTAAAACCAATGCAGAACATAAATGATCAAATGAAGAGCATTCTGAAAGAGCCCAATGTTCCGGCGGAAATCAAATCCAAGGAATACAACCAACTGTTTAATCGCTACCTCGGTCTACAACAACAACTACCGAACAGCGTGGTGGTTAGACCAAGGCAAGAAGTAGTCCAAACCATACCACCGTTGGCTGATGAAAGTCATCTGTCGGCTTCTAATTTTGAAACCCCAGAAAATGTTCACGTAACCAGTGATGGTGGTTTTACAACAACTAAAACTCCTTCCTTCTTAAAACGCATAACATCTAAAATTAGACCGTCTACTTCGAGACCATCAACTTCAGTTGAGGTTCCTTCTACTCCATTGAAAGCCCATTCAGAAATGGGGCAACCAACCACCTTACTCAGCACACCAAACACTCCATCTGGTCCACCCATATTTCCACCCACTCCCCCACCAAGTAAAGACAAACCACTGAAGTGGATACCTTATCAGGATTCAGGGAAATACGAAGATGTATCTAAATCCCCTCGACGTTCAGAACGATTGAGAGCTATGGTGAAATCGCTGCCCAAGTGGCAGAACTGTTAAGAATCTACACACCGTGTTCAATAGTTTACAGACATGTCATTTGGTGTTTTTCATGTCTATGAATAATCAAATAAAGATTTTAAAAACCTGCATTGGTGGTCAATGTATTCAATGAATATTGGGGATGGGTAGAATTTAAAGGTTCTAAAGTTAACGACATCCGCCAAATATGCCATGCACATATTGAAGCAAAGATCGATGCGGTTTAATGTAAAACAAAATCAGTGTAATAACATTGTTTGATTTTTCAATACTATGGATATGGATTTCGTGGTACATACAATATGCGGTCTTTGTTCGAGCTTACAGGTTGCAAGCAGGTACGATATTGCCCATAATCGGAATATATAGTTCGGCACGCGACCGACTCGCTGAATCGAATAACTGCTGTATATAATTGCTAATATTATCATTTAAAACTTGGTGAAGACCTTGTGGTGTAATGGTTAACACATCTGACTCCAGATCAGAAGTTATTGGTTCGATTCCTATCAGGGTCAATTTATTTTCTAATATTCGTTGGCTGAATGAGATAGGAAAGACGTCCAGTAACTATTACAACATGAGGTCTATTGAATCCAGTTCCAAACAAATCAACTTCCAAGTTGGGACCCGGGTTTTCAAGATTGGGACCACCAATCCTGAAATCTGGGACCGAGGCAAGCTCGTTGAGACCACCCCTCTACCCTCCAATAATTTGGGATCGGTGTTTGACTCGTTTTATCGAAAGTTTACGAAAATATAAAATAAACCTCTTTCAAACACAATACAGTTTTCATGTATTTACACGTGTTAAACAATAGCCTGGTGATGTCAATTGCTAAATGCTAATCCAAGAATAATACCACCTGTAACCTAGACAATAAAACAATCTCGATCACTAGAAACCCTCCCCAACCACTTAATGCAAGTTTAGCAATATATAATATTGCTGACGTATGTTCTACCGAACTCTCGAAGTCTTACCTCAGCACAATTTTGATGATTTAGATTGATTGCACCATCCGGGCCTCTCACCTAATTAATATTCCGCCGCCGTGTTCCAGAACTCTCATTTGACTACTACTTACATATCATCTAACAAACACCAAAACCGTGCAAAAATGTACCAACTTTAAAGTACTTAACTAAATAGCTAGTATTAGAGTGCAGTTTTTAGAGTGTTAGAGTGTTTTTCTTAGAGTGATTCCAAGAATGGGCACTACTACAGTAATAATAATTACCGGTAAAGTTGTTATTATTAGTTGTCAGTGTTTATTTGATACATGTACTGAGACAAAAGAAAACAAAAGAGTGAGTGTCTAATAGTGTGTAATGGTGGAGTTAGTAATGCACAGGTTTATATACACACATGTATGTAACTTTATTACATAAATTTTGAAAATGTAAGAAACAATGTTTAAATATTACAAAATGGTATTAAATTATATATTTTTTAGTGTCTCTTGGGTCTACAATTTCTAAATTCTAACAAGTCTGGTGACATGGCAGAAATCCTGAAAGAGTTCCAAGATAAGTATGTAACTAAAGAGGATAAGGAGATTCTGCACCCCACGGTAATGCATGTAGTCAGGTCTGTTAGCGACTGGATCATGGCAGACCGGATAAAAGCACCAAACTTTGTACAGATATTTGTTTAGATGCAAGAAGTTATTTCAGAAGGGGAACCACAACATTTGAATACAGGAGGGTGCATTTTTGGGGATTTTAAATATTTGGTAGGGGGTGGGGGGGGGGGGGAATATGTACCTCTCACTTTCTAGCTTTCTTTGCACTCTTTTGGATACCAAACTGACATATATAGTTTGTCGATAGTCTTTAAACAGATTTGAAAACATCACATTGAGTAAGGGGGGATTAAAGGCAAAATACACTACTTAGGGGGGTGGTACGGTATGTAAATTAGTTTATACAGTATATCAACGTTATGTTTACTTATTCATTTATTTCTCGCTTTTCACACATCACAATCCGGCAATTAACCTTTCAGTATATCAAAGTAAGGCAAATAGACATTATAAGCCTTTTGTAAATCAATAAGCATTATGGTTATCAGTTCAGAAACATAAAGAGCATCTCGATATTAGTAAAACAACGACGTTTGAGCTCATAATGTTAGACATGTACACAGGAGAAATGGCATGGAATATGAAAAAAATCCGAATTATTATTAGGATTGGCATAGGAATTATGTCGGATGGCACGACACCTCTTGCCATTTTCCATACAAATAGTTTGGAAAGTATTCAATTTAATTGTTAATGCCATGCCATTTCTCAAACATTTTTATCTGAATATGAATATTCTCAGCATTTCTTAATAACTGAGGTAATTAAACTAAATTTTTACACAGTATTTGAACACCCAGCTGCACAATAACATAACTCTGTGCAAGAGAGATTGGCCTTCACGCATTTACAAAGACCAGCACAGCCCATTTTGCATCCACATTTAAGGAGCTGTGAGCAAGCAATTGATGCTTCAGGAAGGGTGGTCCACTTGGGCTTCCATGAACTCTCGATTTTTGTCCAACCAAATTCTTCTGGGGAAGGAACGTTTTGCTGTGACTTCAGACAGCAGGACCAGATACTGGCTTGGTATACAGATCGCTTGGCATGTTGTAGTAGAGCACCCTGAAATTCGAATGACATGATTGATGAATAAAGTGTACTAATTATTAATTATAATAAGAAATCTCTTTGGATAACACTTTACGATAATACGATTTTATCGTAAAGTAATTATTAATTATGGATATATTGTCTTACCTGCGTTGGTGGTATGTTCTCTATCAGCCTATTTGCCTTCCGAAAAGGTTTCGTCTTGCAGTATCTACTGAGTAGGTTGTACTTGTCTTGTCATACATCACAACTGTGGTCAGTTCACGAATATTCATGCATGAACTAGCAGATCTCTGATTGGCTCGTGTCGTTCACTCGAGGGAATAAGTATATCATTAGTATGCTGTCAATCAAGCATGGATACTCTTTTGGGAATAGAAGACCTTCAGTTATAGCTGTCAATCAAAATCAACGAATCTTCAACGAACATATTTCGCCGAAATCCCGAACGATGCTCGAATAAATCATATCTGGCGGAACCAAATTTCTGATCAACATAAATTGTAGTTTGATCATTCCAGTATTAAAACTAACCCGGCATTGAAACAACAAGCCGTTTCTTGTAGTTTGATTCGAGTATAACAACTAACGGCCGGCATTGAAACAACAAGCCACGGCCATTACAAATGGCTAACCCGGCATTGAAACAACAAGCCGTTTCTTGTAGTTTGATTCGAGTATATAACAACTAACGGCCGGCATTGAAACAACAAGCCACGGCCATTACAAATGGCTAACCCGGCATTGAAACAACAAGCCTTTATTGGAGTTTCATCGATCAAAAACACTTTTGTAAGGCACTAGCTTCGCATCGGCAAAAGTATTAAAATGACTTTTTGAGATTCTAAGCTTTAATTCAAGACGTTTATCGCGGCTTAACGCTCAATAGAAACGGAAATCTGAGGCTTGAGGTCCTTGAGACTGTCTGTTTCGCTCGATGAACTTCGGTCATTCCCGCGGACGTTCATAACATACACTGTTAGTACTCCGTGTTTTGATAATAAAGTTGATTGATTGACATAATACATACAAACATACATACAGAACACTGTATTTCAATTCGAATTATATATAGAGTAGCCCAGTACAGAACTAGCGAATGTATGACTATTTTGAAACAACAAGCTAAGTGATTGTTGTTTTTGTTGCCACGGTGATTTTACTGAGTAACAACAATGTTTGTAAATCATAACGGTTTGACTTCGCCGAAGCAGAAGCGTCAGCGGACCAGAAGAAGATTCATCAATAATAAAAAAAACGGCTCTTTTAGGAGCCAACAACCATACAAAAGTAATGATCACGCTTTAAACAATAAGACACTTTAAGTGATACGGCCTGGTATTAGTTATAACTTATACTGTGTTTTTACCGAGTACACGGTGTTTGATAACGATGATCAAAAAATCATTCTTGTGTAGTTGAGTCGTAGGGCTTTTGATGACTTGTAAAGAGTGATACGCGGAAGTTGATGTATCAAAAAAAGTGGATTGATTAAAAACTTCAGATGTATACTTTTTTTTGTGATTAGAGTTTAGAATTATACATGAAACGTCAGGGGAAAAAGTGAAACTGAACTCAGTGAACCTTGTTACGGCGTCCTTTGGCGCGCATCAAATGTAATGCCGATCTTGCGCCGAAGATTTTCGGTTTTTCGTAACAACTTCGGTGTTTATTCGAGCCGGAGTGTAATAGATAGTCCCATGGGAGTGGAGGAGGCGGAGCTAAGAGAGCGCGGTAAGTTCGAATCTCGAATTCTAATGAGTTCAAATCAAGCGGTCCTGAATGTTAATGAGGGCTCGGCTAGTTATCTTTTGACATGTTAGATTTCCAACCTCTTCCCGAACCCTTATTTCAGAGATCTACCGCTCATTACTGAATTTGGACTCATATTTACCAGAACCCGATGTAAACACAAAGGGTTCTATTGATAATTTTCAAGAAATTAACGTTCAAAAACGGCATCAGTAACTTCGCCATACAAAAACTCTCAAATTTAGCCAAAATGTACCCTCGATTTCCAATCTGAGTTTCTAATGTAGAGAGAAGCCAAAGATATCATTGTGTAGATACACATTTCCACTACAAGAACCCGATTTAAACAGAGTGAAATCGTCATTAGAAAAGTATAAAACAGCAGATAAGTGACCCAAATTGACGCCATTTTGGCCATTTCTTTGTTAATTCAACCTTGAGATTTGAACTTCGCGCGCAAAAGACCGTGTCTGATAGTGCCAGTAATTAGATTAACGCCTTAGATGTCCCTCAATTCTGGCTAATGTTTTTTGCTCCACACTCTAAAGCATGTAGAACATGTAAAAGGATTTGTGTATCTGCCTCTTCGTGGTTACAGTCTGTCATGGTTAATGAGGCCTCTCCAGCAACAAGGACTTTCTCTTCTGATGTTATCAATACATTCTTGTCTTGAGGGGGGTTGAAATCTTTCACTTTCTCTGATAACAATGAAAACAACTCTTGTTTGTTGAATGGATCTTGCATGAAGGCTTGCCAATTTTGAGGTAGTCTTGTGTTGGCCGAGACTTTCTTTCTCTTGCCTTTTCCTCTTTTCTCTCGAGTTGACTCCTTTAAGCTTTCCGGGCGGTACACATCCCAGACCATATCGATCATATCAACAAATCGGTGTCGTTAACCCTTAGGGGACTGGGCACGAGTTGGTTGGTCACCCTGTTTCGCTTTTCCAGGCCCCTATGGCCGTGAAACAAAATGGCTGATCAGTTGACATTCATTTGATCGAATTCCTGTAAGTTTGGATGGATTTTTCGATAAAAATCGTACTTTTAAGTGAAAATATTTACAGGGATTCCAAATATGGTAAGTACAAATGTCCAAATAAGGAAGTAAAAGCTGGTTGAGCTAACGACACTTTTGTATGAGGCATTTTTTGATATGCCTCTTGGCTTTGTTCAGTTGGTTTCTCAAAAATGACAAGAAGGTGTTTTCTGCATATTCACAGAATGTCAAGGCTGAGAGGGTGGGTAAAAAGTGAGCTACTGCAGCACCGTCAAATACTTTGGCATCAAATAAAGTCGGTGGTGTTGATTGGTTTGATACTTCGAGGCACTGTAGAAGATCGGATTTCTTGCCTGAGCGAAGTTTGCCATATTCTGAAATTGACGGAGGAAATGGATGGTTTTCGTGTTTGAAAAATTGATCCAGGTCTCCTTCACGGTGCTGACTAACAATGTACAATCTGCTAAACAAACTGCGGTCACTTTTGAGAGCTGCTAACTGAAGAACAGTCTTTGGAGTTGCCTTCGGTGTTTGGCGCTTGAAAAGTGGCAAGGAATTTCTCTTGATTGGATTTTGAATTGAACACGTTCGTTCTTGAACAACATTCTTGAGGTACTTTTCATACTTTTCATACTGTTGACTACCAACTTCTTCTATTGTACGGACAGTTATTTTGACAGAGTTATCAGCACAGGTGCGGGTGTCTAATGCTATGAGCTCAGAGAATTCATCACCAAATGGATTATCAAAGTGCTTGATAACTTCTATCAGACTTAGAACTTGTTTCTGAAATGCCAGTTGTGTAGACATTCCCTGTTCGTGATGAGCATAGCTAATCTCATCGTCACCATCATCAAGTTCCAAGGAATCCCTCTCAAAGTCTCGTATTAGGCTAGACATTTTTGGCCCCGCAACCATCCATCGCCGGAATGCTATTGGATTCTCGGTTAGTCCAACCACTCCTCCAAGGCCCTTTACTATGGCATTGTTTTGTTCGTGGGCCTGGTCTATGGGAATATAAGATAATTTCTTGTTTGTCTTCGTAATTACCCAATTTCTGTGAAAGTCATCCTTCACTTCATCAGGAAGGGATTTCATGTCTCTGATGAAAATTGGAAGCCAACGAGCATAGTTCACGTGATCAAGAGCAAAGAACCAAGGTGCCAACTTCTCCAACACTTCAACAAATATATGAATTTTTTTTTTCTGGCGATGACTTCTAATTAAGATCAAACGCTCAAGTTGCAAAATTAACTCCCAAAACTGAAAAGTTGGACTTTTTTGGACCATTGCAGTCTTCCATGTACGGGATGCTTCTTCATCCAGGTCTTGACATTCTGGGTTGCTGAGTGAGAATGCTTCTTGTTGAAGATTTGCCAAGGCAAGAGCGGTAACTTGGTGGGCATGCCGTGTTCTTGTTAGATGGGAAACCTTTAGAAAGGAATCAGCAGTCCCTGCTGATGCGACTCCTGAGTCGGCTATGACTGTTGTCCCAGCCTGAATCTTCAAGTAAATCACCGCATATATTCCATAGAGCCATTTCAATGTGGAGGCCACCCAACATTACAACATACATATTTTCTCCATGAGAAACAGGCCATTTCCATTGACAGTACTTTGCTATTGCGTACAGTGGCTGATCAAGCGTAATTATTGGAATTTGACCTGGATTAAGATACTGGGTAACGTGTTGTATGACGTTCATTCCATGACTTACCATTGATATGGTAGCAGCTTTTTCGTAAAAAAAAATGGCAAAAGACCACTGATAACAGTTGTTTCTCTTACAGAACTCTCAAGTGAAGCACGATAGGCTGCCCAGGATATGTAATCATCATTCACAAGATCTTTCTTTAGCAGCTGTAGACTGCTCAAGTACGTTAAGGCCTGGGACAGACGAGAAAACGATGCTAAACTATTATATTTTGCTGTTCGCACAAATTTTGCTCGAAATTCACGAAACTTCGCACAGCTGCATAACTTCACGGATTTCAACTTTTAAGATGATAAGATAGGTGATAAAGTGATCACGTGACCTCTTACGTCACTCTTGTGTCCCTCGGAACTTTGAATTAAAATGGGGTGATGGGTATTTTATGTATGGAAGAAGTTATGCCACTTTTTCGTTTGTCTAGGGGAGAGGTATAAGAATCTGCCCTCATACCTGAACAACTAATGCTCATTGAGAAGATATTTGCATCAATATGATTGATCCTTCAGGTCACGTGACCTATTTTGTAAAATATCTCCTTAATACACATTAGTTGTTCAGGTGTGAGGGCAGATTCTTATACCTCTCCCATAGACAAACAAAAAAGTGGCATAACGTTTTCCATACAAGAAATACCCATCACCCCATTTTAATTCAAATTTCCGAGGGAGACATGAGTGACGTACGATGTCACGTGATCACTTTTATCGCGATATTGTTATCTCAAAAGTTGAAACTCCTAGAGTTATTCAGATGTGTGAAGTTTCTTGCATTTCGAGCACAATCTGTGCGAACAGCAAAATAAAATAGGTTTAGCCTCGCTTTCATGTCTGTACCAGGCCTTAACGTACTTGAGTGTGATGAGCCCAACAGTTTTTTCTTCAGCTAAGGCACCAGCGACTTCGTTTTTCTCATCTTCAGTTCCAGTCTCAATTGAATTAACTTGAACATCTGTTGTTTGGAAATTAATGGCAGGCACTGTGGAAAAGCTCTCAGGGAGAGTTAAATCTCTAGGTGCTCCATCTTTAACTAATGTTATGGCTTGTCTAGGGCCATCATCGCTATATTCTGTAGGGAATTGAAAAATGCTTATGCCTGTTCCATGGAAAGAGCCTTGAGCTGTAGTTGATGATGGATTGTGATCGATATTGTCAAGAGCTCCAACTGTAAATACACCTGATTTCATATTCAGAGGTCAGACAATTCCTTCACTTCTGAACTTAGAACAAAGAGCTGTAGCTATACCATTAATTAGGCTTTCGACTCGGTTATAGGAAACACTGAGACCAAGCTGAAACAGTTTATTAACAATCTTTTTGCTTCTCGTTTGTGTGTGGATGCTCAGTCCGACATATAGCGGTAAAGGAGGTTCGCGATTCAGACAGCTGCGGGTATTCTTGACATGTACATTTGATGATTTCTTTTTACTGTTAAACAGGATGAGCTGGGCAAATGTCAAACAAGCTTGTGATACCTCTTCCTCTTGATCATCAATGTTGGTACCATTCAACATCATGGACACGAGACACAGTAAAGTAGGGGGAACAGACGTTTGTTGACATCTTGGAGGAAAACTACCAGAAAACTGAAACCCTTCTAATTCAAACATGTCTTTCCGTATTGCTTTAACTACTCTTGTAAGGTCAAGTGTCTCTTTTAAAACGTCTCTTGATGTTAACGATTCTTTGAGTAGGGATTTGAGATTTTCATTAAACACCAGTAATGTGTTTTTACCATCTGTCTGTTCTTGTAACTCGTCTAAAAACTGAGACAGGATACGTTGCTTTAGACGAGTCTTATTTACAGTCTTATCAATATTCAGATCATGAAGTCGCTTCACATATAAATTATGCAGATCACTGAGCTTAAAATTATTTCCCCCTCTTTCAGATGCTGTCTCCATATAAGAAATAAGTTCCGCAAATGCACGTGCCTCTACAATCTCCTCGCTTACATTACTGTCAAAAGCTGCGCTTTTTCGAAGATGGGATCTATACCTGTTTCTTAAAGAAACCATACATTTTAGATGATACTTTGCTTCAATGGCTATCATGTCTCCTTCGGCAATTTTAGCAAGTAGGTCCAAACCTTGGAGCTCTGTGGCTATCATTCTAACATTCTTATCAACCTCAAGAGTTGTAACCTCGTGTAAGTTATCACTGTCCATTTCACAAAAAATGCACACATTTTTGCTGATCTTCTTCCTTTTGACTCGGCTCGACTCATTATGTTGTGCATCCTGAGTTTGTTTCCTTTTTCTAACTTCTGCCCTTTCTAACTTTGTGTTTGAAAACTTCACGTAGCACGTCTTATGCCAAACAGCTCTATTCCTAACAAAACTCTCAACATTCTCTTCATCGGCTCTAAATTGTAAGTCGATTGGTAGTTCATTTAGCTCTTTGAATTTAGAAGCATTTTGTAGAAATGCTTCGTAAGATGCATGACTGGATTCTGCATTAAGGCTGTCAAGTGGACATCTAAGCGGTTCACCTGTATTTCGTTGGCATATTACACATAACGACCACTCCATGTATCTCCTATAAGAAGTAAAACAGACAGCACTGCAAAAATTGCAACTGACTGATTATATTGAATCGACATGAAAACTACATGCCAGTGATCGAATCTGATTCAATTAATATTAAGTGAATATTTATGTGAATTACCTTGCATTACAACATAATTGCTTGTCTGTGTATCGAGAAATCACATATTCAAACCCGTCATATCAGTATAAGTTCTAGAACAAAGTAGCATTGGAAAACATTCTGAGTCACTGTTGAAAACTGATCGAGTCCAATTCAAATAAACCGTTATTTCATGAGAATAAAGTTGTTTTATGTAAATGAACCATTACCTTGCCTTCTTACATAGCTTTTTCTTTGTGTGTTGACTTGGAAAATCGCATATTCAACCCTCTAAATGTCCAAATATAACCTGAGAACTTACAGACTTTGTATGGTAGCCATCTTGTTTTCCATCCTTAAACCGCTGACCAGTAAACATTTGAAGTGAATACCGCTGACTGGTTTATACGCTTTAGCTACTTTATTTTAATATTAAAATATTAAAACAGTTATCTAACTTAGATTTAACTCATTCTATAATCGACTCGTTGTAATAGACTTTCGAAATCATATTGTATTTAAATTTAATTAAAATAACAGCAAAAACAATTGACTTATGTGTTCTTGCATCATCATCATTAACAACGGGTCATCTCTGCCATCAGATTAAGAAATATGTACATAGTGATCTACTGAACTTTATTATAAGCATTTCAAGACATATTCTACAATGTATGCTCATTTTAAAAACGTTTGGTAATATATAGGGGGGATATCAAATAAATGGAATATATACCAATTCTAGGCCTCGGCATGCCCCCCCCCCTGACATCGTATCACGTGGTTCCCCTTCCAATATGACTTGGTACATCGTGAAGTATCTCTGTACCAAATTTGGTGCTTTTATCCGCCGTGTCACGATTTTGATAAAATTTGACGTTAACAGACCCGACTAATGGTGACCAATTGACCGAAGAGCGTGCAAGGAATGTGCAATGGACCTATCGATTGGGAGATACTTCATCTGATCGTCTGGAGGGCATTGAACCTACTTTCTCTGAATTCCATTTGAAAATGTGTGTATATGAGGTAGTATAGTACATTGTTCATATTCAAGGTAGTAATGTAGATACAGTTGAACCCTCTACTTTGGTACACCTCTAATAAGGCAACACATATTTTTGTCTTATCAAAGCATTCCTGTAATCTCTATATCTATGAGCTCTATGTTCAAATTCATTTAAAACTCTATCAAAACTTTTAAAATTTATTCACTGTAGCTCCCTCAATGACCAATATGTTCAAAGGCTAAGCTGCACTGATTTGTTTACAGGTCAACAACAAAATGTTCTCAAAAGAGGAATCAGCAGGAGAAAGGGGAACTTCCTTTGCGGAAATGAATAGGACTGGTTGTTCCAATGCAAAGAAAGGACCATCAAAAGATTACAATGCCTTCAAGGACTTCCATGACAGTGAAACAACTACACACATTTTGGCCGCATCGATTGATTTCACTGGAATGGAAGGACTTGAAGGTTATCATTCAATTCATTAATAATAATAATTATTATAATCAAGACATAAAATGCCAAAAAACTTCCCGTATTTCCATAGGGAACAAACATTAAACGTGTAAAATAGAACTAATAATTAACAAATAATATACTAAATAGCAATATTATGCACATGTAGTATTAATTACCGGTAGACACGTACGGTCTGTTCATATGTACAATGATATATTATTTTTATACTTGCAAAGGGACTCCAATGACGCGCGTATTACCAGATGATGCAATACTGTCTGGAAGTAGTGTAATGCAAAAACAAGAATGGCTTTCAAATGAAATTGAAGGCTTCCTCCAGACTTATGTCTTTCAGTTCACAACTGATAAACTGGAAGCCCTTGCTACAAGTGTGAGTGATCTGGATGAACTTGAAAGAAATGGTTATCCTTGTAGAGAGTGTGGGCAGAAATTCAAGTATCACTCTACTAGAGTAAAGTATGTCATCTATTTTCTTTTTAAAATGTATATGTAAATAGCATATTTGACACATTGATCAGGTATGCTTTAAAATAATGAACTTTATTGATGTGTCCAATAATATTATTTTGTTTTCTAAAAATACAGTGACATCAAAATAAATATTGTTGAAAACAGACACTGATCATTATTTTATCACTTCTAGCCATGAACGACGTATGCACAATCACATACCAGAAACACATGACAACATAGGTGAAATGGATGAGTTTGGGTACTATATATTTAGGAACCATTGTGGTAAGACATACAAAACAAAGCAAGGGAGAAACAGGTACCTGAACTTGTATACTACAATTAACTGCCGCTTACCAGTTCCCCCCATTTATAAGCCTCCCCGGCCCCCAAGCTATAGGCCCATATACTTTCAAACAAAAAAATATGCCAGTTATAACCCCACCAGGATATAATTCCCCCTCTATGTCATAAACATTTTCACAGAACACAGAATTTTAAATAAAGACCAGTAGATTAAAAACATATTAAAAATGATACTGCTATACTGTCTCTTACCTCATCAGCTTATTTCAAATCATATTTTTCATTCTGGTTATAAGCCCCCACAGATATAAGATATAAGATTACGAAGTTGTAAAAGCCCAGGACTTATAAGCGGCAGTTTATGGTATGCTCAGAAATTTCTAAACAATTTTGTTTTGACTATCTACATGTATAAATATATCAATAAATGAAACTAAAATATCATTTCTTTTCATAATAAGTAAATGCTTGTTTCATCGACCTTGAGTTTATTTTTTGAAATATAAACCGAGCTTTCGAGCTACGCGCTCATCTTCAGGGTTACAATGTGTATGTAGGCGTCATTACAACGTTGAGAAAACTAACGGGATGCGTGAGCAAACACAAAGCGCGCGAGGAAGAATCAAACAAAAGAAGAAAGAAACACGCGAGTTACGGTGCGCGAGCAAACATATGACAAGAACAGACAGGAAAAATAAGTGAAGGAGAAAATTAAATAAATAAATAATTAAGTGGATGAATAAATAAATAAATAAAGGAATGAATGAGTGAATAAATAAATGGATAAATGAATGAATGAATAAATGAATGGATAAATGAATGAATGAATAAATGAATGGATAAATAAATGAATGAATAAATGAATGAATGAATGAATAAATGAATGAATAAATGGAAGAAAGAATGAATGAATGAATAAAAAATATAATAAATATGATATAAAAGAGAGAAAGAGAGAAAGAGAGAAATACAGGCAAAGCTAATGATGATCTAACAGGCTACAATAGCTAGTAGGTAGGATTCTACCACTGTCTCTATTGAACAAAGTGTTCTGGCTGTTTTTGGCAATATGCCAGGCCTCAATCCACTTTCTGTGGTGCCACCGTCCTTCTTTACTGATAATCTTTATGTTGTTCCAATCAATGGCATGCCCTGATGTATGGGCATGCTCCGCCAAAGCTGACTTCTCTGGGTGGTTAAGCCGCACCGACGCTTGATGTTCTTTTATTCGCGTACCTAATAGAGACAGTGGTAGAATCCTACCTACTAGCTATTGTAGCCTGTTAGATCATCATTAGCTTTGCCTGTATTTCTCTCTTTCTCTCTTTCTCTCTTTTATATCATATTTATTATATTTTTTTTCATTCATTCATTCATTCTTTCTTCCATTTATTCATTCATTTATTCATTCATTCATTCATTTATTCATTCATTTATTTATCCATTCATTTATTCATTCATTCATTTATCCATTCATTTATTCATTCATTCATTTATCCATTTATTTATTCACTCATTCATTCCTTTATTTATTTATTTATTCATCCACTTAATTATTTATTTATTTAATTTTCTCCTTCACTTATTTTTCCTGTCTGTTCTTGTCATATGTTTGCTCGCGCACCGTAACTCGCGTGTTTCTTTCTTTTTGTTTGATTCTTCCTCGCGCGCTTTGTGTTTGCTCACGCATCCCGTTAGTTTTCTCAACGTTGTAATGACGCCTACATACACATTGTAACCCTGAAGATGAGCGCGTAGCTCGAAAGCTCGGTTTATATTTCAAAAAATAAACTCAAGGTCGATGAAACAAGCATTTACTTATTATGAATTACAACACGACCTACAAACAACTATTGGATCATTTCTTTTGGCAAGACATGAAAGAAAGAACCATCAAAGTGTGGAATATCAAAGTAAGGATACATCAGGCAGTTCTACTCACAAACCCAAAGATCAAAAACCAACTGCCCAGGAGGATTGGATAAATAATTGTCACACAGCACGGATGACGTTTGGTCTTGTCATGATGTTATTTACTGATTCTGTGAAAGAGGGAGACATCAAAAGACTGCTGCCTTGTCTGAAAGTTTTTATTTTAATGTTATATACCCAGCATAGAGTTAAATATTCCTATGTAGTATTACTTTTCTTAGCAAAAGTTAAGTCAATTCTTCCAAGTGGATTAGCATATGAAGTAATGCATAATAGATTTTTCAATACTTCTGGAAATCCAGGAGGAAACATTCCACTAGATCTGAGGATGGAACACCTGAATAAGCTATTAAAAATTGCCTTAAAACAGCTTGGATCAAATATCAGTGAAACAGGTGCACAGCGAATTGCAACAAGATTAGATGGGCTTGAAAGACTGATCAGTAATGTACACAATGACACTATGATGCAAACAAATAGTGGATATCACAGTTCCAAACATCTATAGATAATTTTTCCGTTGGGTTAGGCATCTTTTCAAGGTCTGGGATGCTATGTATTATTAGCAAGACTGTTTAGATGACAGATATATTTAATGATTAAATTCTGAAATTATCATACTTGCCGTTCTTTAGACAATGTAGGGAGTGCAAGAGTCATGTTTCATGCAAGAGTCATGCATCAGTGTGTTTAATGAAAATCTGAATTATCTCATTATTTATCAGTGAAACAGGTGCACAGCGAATTGCAACAGGATTAGATGGGCTTGAAAGACTGATCAGTAATGTACACAATGACACTATGATGCAAACAAATAGTGGATATCACAGTTCCAAACATCTATAGATAATTTTTCCGTTGGGTTAGGCATCTTTTCAAGGTCTGGGATGCTATGTATTATTAGCAAGACTGTTTAGATGACAGATATGTTTAATGATTAAATTCTGAAATTATCATACTTGCCGTTCTTTAGACAATGTAGGGAGTGCAAGAGTCATGTTTCATGCAAGAGTCATGCATCAGTGTGTTTAATGAAAATCTGAATTATCCCATTATTTACTGATCTTGCATGAACTCAACTCATGTAACTCTTAAATACCTATTTAATTATATTATAGTGCACACAGTATATCTGTGAAACGTGAAACAGTTATCTATAATAAATTATTATTATCACTAATAGTCCCCTTCACAGTTCCCTGTGTAATCTTGAAAAGTAGCCGAGCCTTTGCATGGAAGCGAGACCAACGATAGAGACGTAAATAATAAATAATTTTGTCCAAGGTGTTAAAAAAGGTTCCTATCATTGCAATGTCACTGTTGGTCTCGCTTTGATGCAAAGGCACAGCTACCTTTCAAGATGGCTGAGGAAGCTGTGAAGGGGACTATTGTACTACTAATATGAAATAATAGAAAACAATACATAATTATAATAATGCATATAATAT
This sequence comes from Actinostola sp. cb2023, assembly GCA_033675265.1. Lineage (NCBI taxonomy): Eukaryota > Metazoa > Cnidaria > Anthozoa > Actiniaria > Actinostolidae > Actinostola > Actinostola sp. cb2023. Next base: position 174,945 of record JAUJYZ010001230.1, on the reverse strand, counting down.
ACTGTAATCGCTAATGTTGGTACTCAGTATAAAATATAATTTAAAATTGCAGATCAAATTCTGGTAATACAAAGTCTTCACCACTGGTCTCACCTGCATCACTTTGCAGACACAGTGAATTTTCCAAAAGATAACTGTCTGTCTCCAAAACTTCTTTATTCACCAAATGAAGTGCATCCATTTCAGTGCCAAATTGTTCAATATCTTCAAACATTTCCTGTAATACTTCAAGAACATCAATTGCATGCCTTGATGAATACATTCCCAGGTTCTCTGTCAAATAAGCGCCAGAGAAGATATTAGGTGAATGTTCCACAATTTCTTCAATTAGTTTGTGAGAGAAGCCATGGCTAGTTTCCTCATGAAAGATTGACATCATCCCACAAGAATATTGTTCCTTCAGTTCTTCTAGTGACAATTTCAGATCTTTTCTGTCAATTTCACTTAAATTTCTAGGTGTCCCTGAACATTCTTGGTCAATTGCGACATTGCGACTGGGATATCTTGGATTGTAGATTTATAATGTAGGTCAATTGCACCACAGGTCCCATCTTCATTGCAATGACAAGTCATTCTGCATTTTGAACAGCACTGATGAATGTGCAGGCATTTGAGAGGTAACAGATTCATTAAAATAGCCATAGAGGCCAACTCTCAAACAAGAATCACTCATTAAGAGCTTTTTGAGTTCTTTGTTTATTTCAGAGAGCTTCCTGTTGGTACCATATACTATACTGTAGGCTTGTTGGCCATTTCTCCCGGCTCGTCCAGAATGTTGTACAAGTTCAGTTACAGTTTGCGGTGGACCATAATTAACAACATACTTGACATTTGGAAAGTTTACGCCCATTCCAAGGGCACAGGTTGCAATTACAACTCTCTGTATGCCATCACTCTTGAAGTCATCCTCTGTCTTGACCTTTTCATGTTCCCATGTTTTTGCATGATACAACCCCACCAATAGTATTTTTTCCCTTCCTTTTCCACAAATACTTCGTTTTTAAGGGTCATCAGCAGATAACTCAAGACACTGGAAATGTCATTGAATGTCTTGCAAAAGATAATTGTTTGTGGTGTATTTTCCTTTTCGTTCAGAATCATGTCAGCAATCCAACTTAGATGTTTCAGTGCATCAGCTTCCACCATATGTTGAACATCTAAGAATATTTTCTTTATTGGGTGACACATCGATTATCACTGGAGTTTTCATGCCACATGCCTTGTAAAGGGAGGATCTTTCGCTGACCTTCACAGATGCAGTAAGGGCGAGAAGTGGAACTCCAGGCAAGAACGATCGCAAATCCTTCACTCTTCCGAATGCTTCTCTGAATGGAAGCTGCTTTTTCCCTTTTCTATCTGAAGATGTTTGACCCCTACAATTAAAGTAATAATGAGTGAATAAAGTGTAATAAAAGTGTAGCATGTAGTGTACGGCTGTAGCCAGTGTAGGTTGCAACGTTTACAAATGTAAGTTATCGTGTCACTCAAAATTTACGAACACGTATAATCCTTACCAAAGTGAAACTGAATGTACTTCGTCGATCACCAAAGCCACAACTTGCTTCCCGAGCTTCCCGTCTCTCAACTCCGTTGACCATGTTTCGGACAACCAGCGTTCGGCACTACCGTAAATGACATCCACGTCGAAATACTTGCTGCGCAGCTTTTTCGTCCTCAAAATCTCCTAAAGCGATCGCTTTCATCCCCAGGTTGTTTAGATGGCTGACTTGGTCTGTCATTATTGATATGAGCGGCGTCACTACGATAACAGTGCTTCGCTCAACTTTCCAAAGTTCTTTCAAAACGTGTGGCAGAAGTTGGAAAATTAAACTTTTCCCGAATCCCGTAGGTAGAATGCCAAAGACATCCTTTTTCCTTGCAATAGACATTATACATGCCTTCTGCTCGCATTTAAGACTATTGATATGTTCAAACTTTTTAACGGACTTATCTAACACTCGTTCAAACTCGCTCTCTGAAAAATCTACCTTCGCGTACGCCATCTTGTTTACTTGCTCTGGCGCTCAAAGGGCATGCTCGATGTCAAAATGTCAGTTGTCACAAAATTGACCAATCAGAAGCTGATACCAGATTCTGGTATCATGGAACAGTTTTCTCTGAAGAATGTTTACAGGCTCTCCTTATCTCCCCTCATCCCCAGTCCCTCCTCCTCCTTCCCCTCTTCCCCAGTCCCCTCCCCAGTCCCTTTTTCCCCTCCCCTTCCCCTTTCCCCTTTCCCCTCCCCTTTGGAGAGCCTGTTCACAGGCTATCTGTTCTTGGATATCCAGTAAATATAGGGAAATTAATTATAATGGTGTCAATAGAATATCGGATGGGGTATAGATAGGTGTATCCAATTAGTTTCTTGTAAAATAGAACGCATACTGACACAATAATAGAGTTATTATTATTATTATTATTATTATTATTTATTATTATTATTATTATATTATTATTATTATTATTATTATTATTATTATTTATAATGATCCAAGCGATCATTATTATTTTGTAAATAAGGATTATTATTTTTATTCTTATTTGTATTATTATTATTATTAAGTTATCATTATTATTATTATTATTATTATTATTATTATTATTATTATTATTTATTATTATTATTATTATTATTATTATTATATTATTATTATTATATATATTATTTATAATAGTATATAGCTTAATAGTATCTTAATTGTGAAGGATCTGTTTCTCCCGGGTTCACTTGCGTGTATAGTACGGCTGTCACAGTAGTATAACTTAGCGATATTGGAACAGTTGGAAAAGTACTGGCGGCAGGAACTCAGCCTTTAGTTCGTAAGATGGCAGAGTATGTACTCACGTTACTCTCTAATGTGAGTATTTGGTCGTTTATTTTTAAGTTTCAAAACCACGTATCAGTCCTTCATAAATGTGGGCTCTGTTCGATTATTTGGCATCGCTTGTTCACGGTACCATAAGAATATCATAGCGACATCCTCTTTTCACTATTATTAATATTTCTAGAATGTCCTCGTTACAGTGAATAACGTAGCAAGTTCCATTGAAATCCTGTTTCCGATTGAATGATTTTAATGTTACACACGACAAGTAAAACTACTTTGACGTCATCAACATCGTTCATAACTAAGACCCGTGTTCGGTCCTTGTTGGAGTATTGTCAGTGCTGATAAACTCTGATCAAACTAAGAGAGACTACACTACATGTATATTCAAGGTAAAGTATAACAGCACATCCATAGTTTAACATATTTTAGAGACTCTATATTCTGGATATCGATGTATTCGATTGTTGTTCACTATTATTAGGCGAAATATAAATTCTAAAATACGTAATAGTTATATACAACAAATAAGAATTGATTGAAAACGATGGTCATCTAAAAGTATCACATTGATCAGTTAGTTTGCAAACCATTCGCAGAGTATCCACATCGATTCTCTGCCACATCTAGAATTATTGACTTAGAGTTGAACGGCTGTCACTGTCTCGCATGTTTTCGACGGTTTCTGGTGAAACGACTGCAATCAGCCTTCGACATTTGCACAACTTCTTTTTAAAATAACTTCAAACAGTCTAAATAAGCATTTACTACACCTAATATACCAAACTTTTATCAAATCTTGCTTGTATATCATTTTATGACAAATTAAGCAACGCTTGAAAGAAGACGCATCATATAACATTCATATTTTGTTGTCGTGTTCTATAACCGTTACTGTTTCATGTTTCGAATCCTCTCGCGTTGTTAAACTGACCCAATCTTTGGGTCTCTATATTAACCGTCAGCAAAGACAACATGGCTTCACATTTTAAGTGTCAAACTAATCATTTTGTGTTAGAGGAAGTTCAGTAGAAGCTGGTATCGGTTCGAATGTTCTTTATTCAAGCAGGTCTGACTAATACTAACTTGTAAATTACATGTACAAGATGAGGTGTGGTCATTTTTATAGTCACGCGTAACTAGCTGTCTATCATTATATCAATGTCAGTTTGATGAATGTTCGTGATTGGCTATACACTGTGTAGTTCTAGATTACAAGTTGTGAACAACGCAGTTGATTCGTAAAGTAATCTAAATATTTTATATAGCTCAAGTCTGAAATACTGTAACAAAGTTATACTGTTGGATAGTAGAAATTATAAGTTATCTTACTGTGTCAAAATATTGTAAGTGAGAAATAGGAATAAGAAGTTCTGACGAAGTATAATGTGGTTGGGTGTGGTAGATAAATGTCTGTCAAAAATGCCAACATAGGTGGAGACTGAATGGTCACAGAAAATACTGAGGAAACTGATTTAAACCATAATCTAATGGAACTGAAGTCTTAATGGGAATGACTTAGCTTATCAATAAATGAGAGGAATGTAGTTGTTTTATCTAAACGTATTTTGAGAATACACAACAATAAATTTGTCAGTAAAAATCAGTAATTATGTCGTGTAATTACACTAATAGAGACTACGCTACATGTATTCAAGGTAAAGTATAATAGGACATCTATTTTTTTTTAATCCAAGTTTTAGAGACTCTTTATTATGGAGCGATGTATTCGGTTGTTGTCCATTATTATTAGATGAAATATCATAACAAGCCGCAAGGTCGATTATTTTGCGAACAGCAGGGAGCTAATGCTGCTATGGTTTCAACCGCAGATTACGAACATAGTGTTAATCAAATTTGGGGGTCTGTCTTCATGTTGTCTTAGATGTTTTATAAATATAAAGCAGAAAGCCATGATCATTGGCTTCTATAATATAGGATTATACCTTATTCGGCAATCATGTAGATTTTTGCGCCAAATTCATTTTATTGCCAAGCAAATAACCGGGGCTGGAACATGCTTTCTGACGACCATTTTAAAATATGCTTCGAGTCTTCACTTTTCGACTCTGAAACTCGTCAAGAACTGGTTTGCGTTAAACACCAGTGGTTGTGGAATACGTCGACTTAATTACATATACATGTATAGATATTCGGCCGGTCAAGGAATTACAATACCCCTACAAGATGTGAACTACTGATTTCGGCAAAGCTGTATAATGCTGACAGCAAAGGAAAGTAAGTGTATGTGCCGGATCACCGTTTGCTATTTTAGCAGGTAATTTACGAACGAAAGTCCCAATAGATTCTGATTTTCTGATGTCAGAACTATTTGCTACGATAACTGCAGAGGCAGAGTAGAGGTGATTGGTATCAATACGATATGGAAAGAAGTATTAATAGTGTGTTTTAACATTAAAATGCTATCAGATAGATAGGATAAAATGTTTTGTAACGAAACTGAGATTATCGTGTGTGAGTATTGACGCAACACGGATGGCAAAGGTCAACATGAAGTGGAAGGCGACTGTATAAAAGTACCTGACTGTAAGGATGCCGATGATTGATTTAGGTCAATTCGGACAAAGCTAGAGTAGGGTAGAAATATGGAAAGTAAGGGCGGATATGGACTGAACTAAGCTTGGCATGAGATAATGAAGAAAATACAGACATTTTTTCAAATTCCCACTCCTCTCTTCTCCCATTTGAATCTTTCAAATTCCCACTCCTCTCTTCTCTCCTTTGAATCTTTCAGGCGGCACGCCCAAGATTCTTTGGAAATTCTTTCAAATTCCCACTCCTCTCTTCTCTCATCCTTTGAATCTTTCAGGCGACACGCCCAAGATTCTTTGGAAATTCTTTCAAATTCCCCACTCCTCTCTTCTCTCCTTTGAATCATTGACTCATCCTCTCTCCTCTCTCTCTCGAGCTCCACTCTCCACTCTCCTCTCTCCTCCCTCTTCTCTCTTCTCTCTCCTCTCCTTTGTCTGTGTTCTAAAAAAATGATGGGCTTTAATAACGCAAGCTCGAGACGTTGATTTTCAGAACAGTTGAAAATATCTGGCCCAGACAATTTCGATTTCGTTCTTTATTCTGAGGCGTCTCATTTATGAGCTGTTCTTCATACAACTTAAGTGATAATTTGTACTTCAAAATAAATAAAATGCAATTTTAGAGAAAATGTTTAAATAGAATAATATATCCTGAAGAAGCAAAATTCAAAGCTCTTTTAAAAGAACGATTCAAAGCTATTTTATAGAACGATTCAAAGCTCTTTTATAGAACGATTCAAAGTTTTTTTAGTATAACGATTCAAAGTGATATTTATAAAACGATTCAAAGCTCTTTTATAGAACGATTCAAAGCTCTTTTAGTAGAACGATTCAAAGCTCTTTTATAGAACGATTCAAAGCTCTTTTATAGAACGATTCAAAGCTCTATTATAGAACGATTCAAAGCTCTTTTATAGAACGATTCAAAGCTCTTTTTATAGAACGATTCAAAGCTCTTTTAGTAGAACGATTCAAAGCTATTTTATAGAACGATTCAAAGCTCTTTTATAGAACGATTCAAAGTTTTTTTAGTATAACGATTCAAAGTGATATTTATAAAACGATTCAAAGCTCTTTTATAGAACGATTCAAAGCTCTTTTAGTAGAACGATTCAAAGCTCTTTTATAGAACGATTCAAAGCTCTTTTATAGAACGATTCAAAGCTCTATTATAGAACGATTCAAAGCTCTTTTATAGAACGATTCAAAGTTCTTTTAATAGAATGATTCAAAGCAAGCCATCAGTAGTTTCCTGCTGCTTCGCGCTGGTTGGGGAACAAAAGCTTCGCACCTACTTAAATCTTAATCCCCCACAAATATTTAAAACACGCGGAATTCAATTCCGCTCTTCGCAAAATAATCGACCTTGCGGCTTGTTATGATTTTTATGATTTTTATAAAGGTCAAAGAAGAATTGATTGACTGACGATAGATATCTAAAGAATTGCATTGATCAGAAGTTAGTTTGCAAAAAAAACCCCAAGTTTTCTTATCGATTCTCTGCAATATTAGTTGACTGGCGATTCGATTACGTGTCATCTATTCAGTTGTCTGGTGAAACGGCTGAAATCAGCCTTCAGTCGCACAACATCTCGTTAAAATCATGACTTCAAACAGTCTAAATAAGCATTTACTACACCTTAGATATACCAACTTTTACCAGTCATTGACAAGTCTTATTGCTGAAATTACTTTATCTCAAATCACTCAGCACTTCAAAGAAGACAAATATCACATTCAGATTTCGGTTTCAATGAAACATCAACACACGCACGGTTATGACGGAAAAGTCAGAATTGACTGAAACGAACGAAGCATACCTTCTCAACTTTCACGAACATTTTACAAACTTCACTTTGACGGAAATTCAAAGTTAAGAATGGACTTACCAACTTATCATTTCAGTGCGGTTTTACTGAAATCATATTGTGAATTTGGAAACTTGAGACAATTCTAAATTGAGGAAAACAGCTACAGTTTGTCATGTGCTTCTACATAGAAAACACTAACTGCAGTAAATGTTGTTGTTGACTTGTAGAACGTTCATAACTTTAATAGTACATCATTAATTATATGTGCTATTATTTTCTTGGATATTCAGACAGTACGAATACATTGTTTATGAAAGTACCTTGTTATCAAAGGATCTGTTTATCCCAGGTTCATATGCGTATATATATATAGTAGTATAAGTTAGTGATATTGGAATAGATGGAAAAGTACTGGCGGCAGGAACTCAGCCTTCGTAAGACAGCACAGTATGTACTCACATTACTCTCTAATGTGAGTATTTGGCCGCGTTTAAACTACAATTTTTAAGTTTCAAAACCACGTATCAGTCCTTCATAAATGTGGGCTCTGTTCAATTATTTGGTATCATTTGTTCACGGTATCATGAGTGTTGAAATTTACATTGTAATTTTAAAAATGCCTTGTTATGTGAAAGTCTCGCTTTCGTGTTAACTGCCTCGTTTTCGTGTTCAGCTACCTCGTGCTAGCTAGTCGTTCAGTTCAGTCGTGTAAGACATGTTATTATTTTAGTTGGTCGGTCGTATCAACAATAAAACAACAAAATTCAACAGGTTATGGACCCAGCATGGTTCCACTGCGCAAGTCTGAGTTCGTGGAAGATTCTCACGAAGCAAGATTGAAGAGAAAGAGAGATTTGTTGTTGATACTGTGAGCGACTGAAATACAAGATGGCGGACTATACGGTGAGGAATACAGTTACGGTTGTTCCTTTGGATGGTTCCAACTATGGAACATGGAAAATCCAATGTAGGATGGCTCTCATAAAGGAAAACCTGTGGAGTATTGTCAGTGGGACTGAAGTGGCCCCTGCTGAGACGGAAGTCGAAAAATTTACGAAGTTTGTAGTGCGACGAAATAGAGCACTGGCGACAATCGTGCTTTCCGTGAATACCTCGCTGTTGTACTTGTTAGGAGACCCAGAGGACCCCGTGGTCGTGTGGAAAAAAAAGCTTTCGGAGCAATTCCAAAAGAAAACCTGGGCTAACAAGTTGTCGTTGAGACGGAGACTGAACAAATTACGACTTCAAGAAGGAGACTCGGTGAAAGGTCACATAAAGTCAATAACTGAAATCTTCAACGAGCTGGCCGTAATTGGTGCTCCCATGGACGAAGAAGATAAAGTTGTGACATTACTAGCAAGTTTGCCTGACAAGTTTGATATGCTTGTGACTGCTTTAGAAGCGAATAGTGAAGTACCAAACATGGAAGTAGTCACTGAACGTTTGTTCCATGAAGAGAACAAGCTAAAGGAACGTGAAACTGTTGAAAAGCCTTATGAGAAAGTGATGTTGGGAACGAAATCTAAAGACCGTCCAAAGTGCCATCATTGTGGGAAACCTGGTCATTTAAAGCGTAATTGCTGGAGTCTTAAGAAGGAGAAGGAGAAAGAGCAGCAAAACAAGCCAGAATCTAAACCTGTAAAGCACAAGGCCAATGTTGTTGCAGCTGACTCTGACTCTGAGAGCCTGGGACTTGTGACACAGGCCTTAGCAGCAAGTGTTTGTGCAAATGATGTGTGGATTATTGATTCGGGTGCCACATGTCACATGACAAATGATCGCAGCTCACTGAGGGACATTTTGGAACTGACTGAGCCTGTACATGTTCAACTTGGGGACGGAAAAGTGCTAAATGCTACTGCTCGTGGCACAGTGACTTTGTATACGGTCCTGCGTGGTGGAAATGAAAAACGGTGCAATCTGAAAGATGTGCTTTTTGTTCCTAAACTCAGCTACAGTTTACTAAGTGTACCGAAAGCTACTGGAGCTGGCTTAAAAGTCAGTTTTGATAAGAGTGAATGTAAGATTGTTCGTGCTGATGGTGCAACTATTGCTGTTGGAAAGAAAGTGGGATCCTTGTTCCATTTAAAGTATCGACGGGAGGTGGAACTATCAAATGCAGCAACTGCTGAATTAAGCATGTCAAAGGAAATGCTATGGCACCAGAGATATGGACACTTGGGTACTCAAAATCTGGAAAAAAGCTAGCCAACGAATCCCTGGTGACTGGTTTTGATTTTGATCCCAAGAAGGGTCTAGATTTTTGTGAAGCCTGTGTGCAAGGAAAGTTACACCGCTGTTCTTTTCCAACTTCCGGTGCAAAAAGGGCTACCGAACCCCTTGGTCTAGCGCATAGTGACTTATGTGGAAAGATCACTCCAAAGTCTGCAGGTGGTGCAGAATATTTCATGACTCTGACTGATGATAAAACCCGTTATGTGTGGGTCTATGCATTGAAGAAGAAGGATGAAGCCTTCAAAAAGTTTCAAGATTGGAAAGCCCTAGTAGAGAAATCAAGTGGCTACACACTAAAGATTCTAAGGTCAGACAATGGAGGAGAATATGTATCGACAGACTTTGATATCTTCCTGAAGTCAGAAAGAGTAGTGCATCAAACTACTGTCCCAAAAACACCACAGCAGAATGGCGTAGCGGAACGTCTGAATAGAACATTAGTCGAATCAGTAAGGTCCATGCTGGTTCAGGCTAAGTTGCCCCAGATATTCTGGGTTGAAGCACTTAATACTGCAGTTTACTTGCATAATCGAAGTCCTACAAGGTCACTTGAGGGTCTAACTCTCTATGAAGCCTGGACTGGCTCAAAGCCTGATGTATCCAATCTCAAATGCTTTGGGTGCACAGCGTATGCACATATTCCCAAGGATGAAAGAAATAAACTTGACCCCAAGGCCAGGAAGTGTGTATTCCTTGGATATGGAACTGACACTAAGGCATATCGTCTATTTGATGTGGAACGACAACGTGTCATCTATAGCCGTGATGTAAAGTTTGACGAGGGTGCGTTTGGAATCCTTCAGAAGGATAAACCTGATGGAACTGTCATCAAGTTTGTTGATGTTGAACTGTCAAATAATGATGATGTTGAACTGTCAAATAATGATGATGTGGATGAAGGTCCAAGTGTTTTACGTCAGTCTTCACGTGAGGGACGCCCACCTGATCGATTGGGAGAGTGGGTGACAGTAGTAAGTGATGGCATTGTGGAGCCAACCACTGTAAGTGAAGCCTTAAATGGTCCTGATGCAGATCAGTGGCATGTTGCAATGCAGCAAGAAATGGACTCTCTCCATAAACATGATGTCTGGAATATCACTGAATTGCCAGATGGGCGAAAGGCAGTTGGAAGTAAGTGGGTATTTCGTGTTAAGTATAATGCTGATGGCTCTATGGAGAGGAGGAAAGCTAGACTTGTTGCACAAGGTTTCTCACAGAAGCAAGGTGTGGACTATGATGAGACGTTTAGTCCTGTTGTGCGATTTGAATCTTTAAGGACTGTCATTGCACTGTCTGTTAAGCAAGAACTAAAACTGCACCAAATGGACGTAACTACAGCTTTTCTCAATGGAGACTTAAAAGAAGAAGTATATATGAGACAACCAGAAGGATTTTCTGTTAAAGGGAAGGAGCATCTAGTGTGCAAATTGAATAAGAGCCTCTATGGGCTGAAACAGTCACCCAGATGCTGGAACTATACACTTGATGAACACTTGAAGTCTATGGGATTTGTACAAACTCCAAGTGATCCATGTATTTATGTTTCGGATGAGGATGCTAATCCTTTTATTATTGCTGTGTATGTGGATGACATTGTTCTTGCAGGTCCATCTGATGAGAAAATTGCTGAAGTCAAGCAAAACATCTCTGAGAGATTTGAGGTAAAGGATATGGGGGAGCTAAAGTACTTTCTTGGAGTGCAAGTGATTCAGGAAGATGGTAAGGTCTGGATTGGCCAACCCACTTATACTGAAAACATTCTCAAGAAATTCGGGATGGAGAATTGCAAACCGGTTAGCACCCCAGTTGATCCCAACTTTAAGCTCACGAAGGCTGGCGCTGACAATGTTCCTCATAACCAGTCAGACTATCAGTCAGTAGTTGGAAGTTTGTTATACCTGTCATCTGTTTCACGTCCCGACATTGCATTTGCGGTTAGTAATGTGGCCAGATACTCCTCTAATCCAACCAACGAACACTGGGCCGCTGTCAAGAGGATTCTACGATATCTCAAAGGTACTGTGAACTATGGTTTACTTTTTACTAGTGATGTGGACTCAGAGTGTGTGGGATTTTCTGATGCTGATTGGGCAGGCGACGTGAATGATCGAAAGTCAACATCTGGTTACCTATTCCAGATGTGTGGTGGTGCTATTAGCTGGAGAAGCAAAAAGCAACCTTGTGTTGCATTGTCAACTGCTGAAGCAGAGTACATAGCTTTGTCATCAGCTGTACAAGAGACACTCTGGCTAAAACAGTTACTAGTAGACTTGAAAGTAGATACTAAGACACCTATGACAATGTATGAAGACAACCAAGCAGCTATCAGTATGTCAAAGAATCCAAACTATATATCATGGAAGAGCCAAACATATAGACATTAAATATCACTTTGTACGAGATCAAGTAGATAAGAATGCTGTAAACATAGTTTATTGTTCTACTAATGATATGCTAGCTGACTTGTTAACCAAAGGACTACACAAAGGACAATTTGTTAAACTTCGTGAACTAATTGGAGTTGTCCTGAAGCCATGAACTACAGACATTTTTCAAAACAATGAGAAGGAGTGTTGAAATTTACATTGTAATTTTAAAAATGCCTTGTTATGTGAAAGCCTCGCTTTCGTGTTAACTGCCTCGTTTTCGTGTTCAGCTACCTCGTGCTAGCTAGTCGTTCAGTTCAGTCGTGTAAGACATGTTATTCTTTTAGTTGGTCGGTCGTATCAACAATAAAACAACAAAATTCAACAATGAGAACATCATAGCGACATCCTCTTTTCACTATATTATATTTCTAGAATGTCCTCGGTACAGTGAATAACGTAACAAGTTCCATTGAAATCCTGTTTCCAATTGAATGATTTTAATGTTACACACGACAAGCTAGTAAAACTACTTTGACGTCATCAACATCGTTCATAACTAAGACCCATGTTCGGTCCTTGTTGGAGTATTGTCAGTGCTGATCAACTCTGATCAAACTAAGAGAGACTATACACTACAAGTATTTGAAGGTAAAGTATAACAGCACATCCATAGATTAAGGGATCCATGTTTTAGAGACTCTATATTCTGGATATCGATGTATTCGATTGTTGTTCACTATTATTAGGTGAAATGTAAATTCTAATATACGTAATAGTTATATACAACAAATAAGAATTGATTGAAAACGATGGTCATCTAAAAGCATTACATTGATCAGATAGTTTGCAAAGCATTCGCAGAGTTTCGATATCGATTCTCTGCAGGTTTCGTGACTTGGATTTGAACGGGTGTCACTGTCTCACATGTTTTCGACGGTTTCCTTGTAAAAAGACTGCAATCTGCCTTCGATTTGCACAACATATCTTTAAAATCACTTCAAACAGTCTAAATAAGCATTTACTGCACCTAAGATACAAAACTTTTATGAAATCTTGCTTGTAAATCATTTTATGACAAATTAATCAACGCATGAAAGAAGACGCATCATATAACTTTCAGACTTTGTTGTCGTATTCTATAACCGTTACTGTTTCATGTTTCGAATTATCTCGCGTTGTTAAACTGACCCAAATCTTTGGGTCTCTATATTAACAGTCAGCAAAGACAGCATGGCTTCACATTTTAAGTGTCAAACTAATAATTTTGTATTAGAGGAGGTTCAGTAGAAGCTGGTATCGGTTCGAATGTTCTTTATCCAAGCAGGTCTGACTAATACTAAATTGTAAATTACATGTACTAGCTGTCTATCATTATATCAATGTCAGTTTGATGAATGTTCGTGATTGGCTATACACTTTGTAGTTCTAGCTTACAATTTGTGAACAACGCAGTTGATTCGTAAAGTAATCTAAATATTTTACATAGCTAAAGTCTGAAATACTGTTGCAAAGTTATACTGTTGGATAGTAGAAATTATAAGTTGTCTGACTGAGTCATAATATTGTAAGTGAGAAATAGGAATAAGAAGTTCTGACGAAATATAATGTGGTTGGGTGTGGTAGATAAATGTCTGTCAAAAATGACAACATAGGTGGAGACTGAATGGTCACAGAAAATACTGAGGAAACTGATTTAAACCATAATCTAGTGGAACTGAAGTCTTAATGGGAATGACTTAGCTTATCAATAAATGAGAGGAATGTAGTTGTTTTATCTAAACGTATTTTGAGAATACACAACAATAAATTTCTCAGTAAAAATCAGTAATTCTGTCGTATAATTACACTAATAGAGACTACGCTACATGTATTCAAGGTAAAGTATAATAGGACATCTATTTTTTTTTTTATCCAAGTTTTAGAGACTCTTTATTATGGAGCGATATATTCGGTTGTTGTTCATTATTATTAGATGAAATATTATTTTTATTATTTTTTATAAAGGTCAAAGAATAATTGATTGACTGACGATAGATATCTAAATAATTGCATTGATCAGAAGTTAGTTTCCCAAAAAATCCCCGAGTTTTCTTATCGATTCTCTACAAGATTTGTTGACTGGCGATTCGATTGCGTGTCATATATTCAGTTGTCTGGTGAAACGGCTGAGATCAGCCTTCAATTCGCACAACATCTCGTTAAAATCATGACTCAGTCAAACAGTCTAAATAAGCATTTACTACACCTCAGATATACCAAACTTTAACCAGTCAAGTCTTATTGCTGAAATTACTTTATTTCAATGAAACATCAACACACGCACGGTTATGACTGAAAAGTCAGAATTGACTGAAGCGAACGAAGCATACCTTCTCAACTTTGACAAACATTTTACAAACTTCACTTTGACGAAAATTCAAACTTAAGACTGACTTACCAAATTATCATTTCAGTGCGGTTTTACTGAAATCATATTGTGAATTTGGACACTTGAGACGATTCTAAATTGAGGAAAACAGCTAGAGTTTGTCATGTGCTTCGACATAGCAAATAATAACTGCAGTAAGTGTTGTTGTTGACTTGTAGAACGTTCATAACTTTAATAGTACATAATTAATATGTGCTATTATTTTATTGGATATTCAGATAATACGAATACCTTGTATATGAAAGTACCTTGTGATTGAAGGACCCCCCCCCCCCCCCCGATAAAAAAAATCACGTGAAATTCCCATGCGTGTGTATAGTAGTATAACTTAGTGATATTGGTTCAGATGGAAAAGTACTGGCGGCAGGAAGTCAGCCTTCGTAAGATAGCACAGGATGTACTCACATTACTCTCTCATGTTGGCCATTAAAATACTATTTTGCTAAGTGTGAATTGAGACACTTGCTACGGTTCTAAATTGAGGAATGCAAACAGCTACAGTTTGCCGTGTACTTCGACCGCATAGAAAACCAATAACTGCAGTACGTAAATTGTTGTTGTTGACTTGTAGAACGTGCATAACTTTGAAAGTACTGAGTCTGTGCTATCATTATCTTGGATATTTAGATAATACGAATATATAGTTTATAACAGTTCCTTGTGAATTTTTGTTTTCCTCCCAGATTCACACGAGTGTGTAGTAATAATAATAATAATAATAGTGTTCCATAACCATTACATACATTAGTTATGTCAGTATAAATCATTTTATATACTCTCCTATGACGTTCCTATGACTCGGCTTGCTAGTGTCGCTTTTTGATAAACTGATGAACGTTTAGTTTATATAAAGTGCATTGTGAAGGATCTGTTTCTCCCAGGTTCACCGTGCGTGTACAGTAGTATACCTTAGTGATATTGGAACAGATGGAAAAGTACTGGCGGCACAGGAAGTCAGCCTTCGTAGGATAACACAGTGTGTATTCACGTTCAATTATTTGGCATCGCTTGTACAGGTACCATAAGAACATCATAGCGACATCATCTTTTCACTATTATATTTCTAGAATGTCCTCGGTACAGTAAATAACGTATCTACAAGTTTCATAGGAATTATATTTGTCTTGTTTCCGATTGGATAATTTTAATGATCTGAATTGGTTCAAAGGATTTGCACAACACAAGTAAAACTACTTTGATGACATCAACATCGTTCACAACTAAGCCTCTGTCTTCGGTCCTTGATCGAGTATTGTCATTGCTGATCTGAACTCTGATCAAACTAATATACTAGACTACAGTGCATGTATTCAAGGTAAAGTATAATACCACATCTCTAGCTTAAAGCAATATATATTTTAGAGACCCTTTATCCTCAAGCGATGTATTCGATTGTTGTTCACTGTTATTAGGTGAAATGTTAATTCTAAAATACGTAACTCGACTATAAACAACACAAACTGAGAAAAATATTGAAAATGATGGATATCCAAAGTATTATATTGATTAGAAGTTAGTTACAAAAGATTATCCGAATTTTCACATCGATTCTCTTACATATTTGTTGACTTGGATTCGATCGAGTGTCATCTTTTCTGGTGGAACGACTGCAATTCACACAGCATCTCTTTAAAGTCACTCCAAACAGTCTAAATAAGCATTTATTATACCAAGCTTTTATCACGGTCTTGTTATCACGGTCTTGTTATCACGCGGCATAACCCTGCTTTTGACTTTATATGGTCAATGCATCCTTATATGGTGAATGATAACGTGGCATCACCATACGGACGGCTTTGATGAAAAGCCAAAATTAAGCGAAGCGAACAAAGCAAATCTTCTATAACTTTCAGGAATATTTTAGAAAATCCAAGAAGGACTTGCCAATAACTATTTGTGGTTTTAATACAATTATTGTGAATTTGGACACTTGAGACAATTCTAAATTGAGGAAAACAGCTTGAATTTTGCCATGTGCTTAGACCGAAAAAAACACTGTCTAACTTTGCAGTAAGTCAACGTGCATAACTTTAATACTACAGTGTCTGTGTTATTATTTTCTTGGTATTCAGATAATACGAATCACATAGTTTATAAAAGTCCCTTGCAATGTTTTTTGTGTCGCAGATTCTCATGCGTGTGTATAACTTATTGATATTGGTTCAGATGGAAAAGTACTGGCGGCAGGAAGTCAGCCTTCGTAAGATAGCACATATTGCGAAGCAATCGTTTCCAAACTTCACATTTTTACTAATTTCAACGAGCTCTTTCCAGCTATGATTCAACATCACTGAAACAAATATTACGATTGTGGTCGTCAAACGACAAATTTGTAACAAAGTATAATTTTCTGATTTTAGTGCAACAAGTAAAGTATGGATACAAGTATGGATACATATTTCAAACACCATAACCTCTATGAACAGCTCACCAAAGGTGCTCTAGCTGAACTTGATTTCCTTAAAATGGTGAACAACTACCCTTCTTTGTACGATGGTCCAATACTTGACAATGCAATACGACGCTATGAATGCTTCTGGTTACCTATGGTTGCAAAACACACTGATCATGAGGATGAACGTCGAGGACAAATCTCACTTATATCAGCTCCAATCGACGTAGCGTGGGTGTGGCATGTTCACATGCTTGCACCATTGGCTTATCATCAATACTGCGTCTCACACTTCCAGAGAATACTTCACCATGATTATCGTTCCAGTAGTCTAAAAATTGGCAGAGATCTATGGCAGAAAATCAACCCAGGCGAGCCTTTTGAAGTGGATCTTCTCAACCCACCTCAGTATACCCCCGAGTATAAATCCCAGCTCCAATACGACATACGTTCCGCCGCACAGCGACAGAGCAAATTTTATTACAATGTTTCTTTGCCACATTATAAAGACCAAGAGTTTCTGAAAGCAGCTGTGGATCGGTACAAACACCATCTGCACATAAAAAAGACCAACCCTCAACTGTTTGCTGTTCCCTGCTACGACTTTGATCTCATTTGGCATGTGCATCAGCTGTATCCGCTGACATATTGTAATGACATGAAGGCGTTGCTGGGCTTTATACTCGACCACGATGACACAGAAACTGGTCGATTTCCAGGGTCTAAACTGTATGACTCGGAAATGCAGACAAGGAAAGCCTGGGCCCAATCTGGAATGACATTCTCAAAGAAGGGAGCTATGTATAGGGGAGAACCGCTTCCAAGACTGCCTCGCGGACCACCAGACAGACATTCTTACTTAACTACAGATGATTTTGAAGTGCAAATTGTGAGGATGAACGCAAAGTTACACTCAAAGAAAAAGTTCGAGGTGGTAATCAAATCGAATTCATTTGCATTGAAACGGATTGTAAAAGGCGGAGAAATGTCTTTTGGAGATCAATCCTCACCTCTTTGCACCTTCTCATGCAAGTCATCTGAGAAATTCGATTTTTCAGTTGCGTTGTATCAAATAAATTTCCTTGACATGGTGAAGCTCGATGAGATCTCCGAATTCAATCTGAACGATTATTTGGATAATTGGGGACAGTCCCATTCTTCTGAATTTTCAGCAAACAGCACAATCAATATAGACTTCAAAAAAGGAACAGTTGCACTAAGCTTCCGAGTGACTCCAAGAACCATGAGCCTTACTGTCGTACCGAAGCCAAACTTTACGAAAGTAAATCACATTGCTCAGGTCCTAAGCCAACCAACGTTGATGATGATGCCCAAACAAGTCGAAATGGCTATGTTACCAGGAGAAATGACAACCAATCAGATCAAAGACCATCTTGGTCAGGTGGTGTTCAACTATAAGATCGTACATTCGGTTGAGTGCATGCTGTCTGCTGTTGAAATCCTTGACGTGCATAATAACCTTGAGGCTACTGCGCATGTCCTAGATATAGGCGCTTTGCCCGAAGCAGATGAAGTTTCTAATAAAGACTGCATCACAGCAGCTGGTAAAGAGGGTTCACGTGCAATGCTCATACGAAGCAGAGATGACGATTATGGCGTTTGCGTTGGTAAATGGATCAGAAGAGAGATAAATGGAATAGATGGTAGAAAGAGAGATGCATCCTTCATGGGAGTGAAGTACTACAGTTTAAATGCAGACAGCCAGGGATGGTGTAAAGTTAAGAAGCTCAAGAAGTCCAAATACATAGTGGTATTGAGATCGGGTATTGAATCGTCTCATATACAGATGAAAGTTGACCTCAACAAAGGTTTAATAACAATTCCCGCTGTTAATGTTGTTGACGACATTTCACAATGCTTAGCAATCAGTTTTGCAATTGCAATTCTGCATCTTCTGTGTCGACCATATTCTACCAAAGAAAATCAATTCGCCGCCCCACTTGGCATGAAGAAACTAGTAAACCGTTACGAGACGGGAACAACAGCATTAAGTAGGCGATACAATGTCATCCCTTTGAAATCTGCTCCGATTCTAATTCTGACATCTGGCTATTGGTCTACGACGGTGCCAACCAATGTGTTTCTATCCTCTTGCATGGGTGACGTTGGTTGGGACTTCTGCCCTGACCTCGATGTCAGGGACGACTTTGAGGATATGAATCGTGACGATGAATGGGATCACAACGTTGGATGTTACGATATTGGATATCTAGAGAAAGACAATGTAAGCATTGGCTCCGCAGATACCGATTTTCATGTTGCAGCAGATGATTGGGGAGATAATGGCCTTGTTGGTAAAGTAGTTAGAAGTGGAGATGATTATTTTGGTTATCGTTTTGTAAGACCTGGTGGTGGTGGTAGTGGTGGTGGTGGTGGTGGTGGCTGTGGTGGTGGATGTGGTGGCGGAGGTGGCTGTGGTGGCGGAGGTGGCTGTGGTGGTGGTGGTGGTGGTGGTGGTGGTGGTGGCTGTGGTGGTGGTGGTGGTGGTGGTGGTGGCTGTGGTGGTGGTGGTGGTGGTGGCTGTGGTGGTGGTGGTGGTGGTGGCTGTGGTGGTGGTGGTGGTGGTGGTGGTGTGGTGGTGGTGGTGGTGGTGGTGGTGGTGGTGGTGGTGGTGGTGGTGGTGTGGTGGTGGTGGTGGTGGTGGTGGTGGTGACTGTGGTGGTGGTGGTGACTGTGGTGGTGGTGGCTGAGGTGGTGGTGGTGCGTGGCTGTGGTGGTGGTGGTGGTGGTGGTGGATGTGGTGGTGGTGGTGACTGTGGTGGTGGTGGTGACTGTGGTGGTGGTGGTGACTGAGGTGGTGGTGGTGACGTGGTGGTGGTGGTGGTGGTGGTGGTGGTGGATGGCTGTGGTGGTGGTGGTGGTGGTGGTGGTGGTGGTGGTGGTGGTGGTGGTGGTGGTGGTGTGGTGGTGGTGGTGGTGGTGGTGGTGGTGGGTGGTGGTGGTATGTGAGTTTGTATTATAAAACCAAGCAAGATATTAGTATTTTGCCCATGTTACATCATATTATGTGACATCATTTTATTGATGCACTGCTGCTAGTGTTCTGAACTGTTTGGTAATTATTTTGAAATATTTGTAACAATTAACAATTGCACGAATAATGGGAACTGCTATGGACATATCAAGGTGGTGGTGGTGGTGGTGGTGGTGGCGGCGGCGGCGGCGGCGGTTGTACATGTAGTGGTGGAGGTGGCCGTGGTGATGGTCAGTGTTGGTGGTATGTGAGTTTGTATTATAAAACCAAGCTAGATATTAGAATTTTGCCCATGTTACATCATATTATGTGACATCATATTATCATCGCCAGAAATTTCGAATCGACATGTGCAGTTGAACGCGACACTTAGAAAAAATTGACCTCGATTACATTACAATAAATGTATGGAGTCAAAATACTTATATCTCAATATTCCCCTTTAAAATAAAATTGAACATTTACTTTGCCTCCATTTTAACGAACGTAGTTTCTAGCTTTAGTTTAACGGTAATTACAACATCTTACCTCCAATACTCGGCTCGGTTTTAACGTTTCTTCAATCGTTGAATTATAAGTACCCCATTATAGAGAAACATATGGCGGATGCCTCAACTACAAAGAGTTCTGGCCCCTGGTGTTTGCCTGTCCTTGTACTGATACACTTACTTTGCCTCTGGTTCGAAAGACGAAGAACTAACTTAGAATTTCAGCTGGTTTCCAATAGATCCTACAACAATTTCGGCTCGGTTTTGGACATGTAGTTTGTGCAATATCAAGGCTCGGTGTCATGCTTATATTGGAATCCATTATGGCCGAAAAGCTCTAAAAATTGCCTTTTTCTGTGTCATTTCTTGCTTCCACGTCGATCGACGCCATGTTTACATATATTTCAGTCAGGCGTTCCTTTTTTGCACGAAAATAGACTAGAAACTAGCTGAAATCCTCCGCGCGCTCCTATGTTTTGAAATTTTCGCGCGAAAAACTAGGTATATATTCCAAGCTTTACACTACATGTTTTATTATGTCTTCTTTACAAAAAAAAGCGTGTACTTTTCCTTACCGAAAGTCTAAATTCAAGTATTAGCTTAAGGGAACAACACAAGAACGAAGAATGAAGTAGCTTTTTGGCTTCAAGTTATTTTTTCTTAAGTCAAATCGTCATCGATCAGAAACTATCTTATATTTATTTTTTGAATCCTGTTATTACAGGCAAATCATTTCAGTTATATATACCGTGGTAGCATAACGCATTGCCTTTACGACCAATCAGATACGCTATAAGACAATACTTTTGATTGGCAGCCAATTCGTTATGGTTGACTGCAAGTTATTTATCACATTAAGCTCCACCCACTTTGATTCGAAATTTCTGGCGATGTGATGCACTGCTGCTAGTGTTCTGAACTGTTTGGTAATTATTTTGAAATATATATTTGTAACAATTAACAATTGCACGAATAATGGGAACTGCTATGGACATATCAAGGTGATTAATGCATTGTTAAGGGTGATGACTCTGAAAACAATACCGAGAACATTGGCTTTACACCGAGTTGGTACGTACTCCATATGTTATGAACCTAAATAAAATGACCTAAATAAACACAGATTTGATTTGAATTATACGAACTGGTACTTGTGTGTTCCCGTGTCCAATCCACAGTGCAAATTATGGTGATGATTAGTTTGTATTATATGTTTATTTTGCCCAATGTGACGTCATATTGCTGCATGCACTAGCACTGCTGCTAGTGTTTTGAACTGTTCTGAACATTCATTCAGTAATACAACGTCGTCTAGTAGGCAGGACAAGAAGACAAGTCAAGAGAACACTTTACAAATGCATTTAGTTACGTTGTTGTACAAAGAAAAGTATGAACAGTTTGAACATTTAAAGGAGAACTGAAGCCTAAATTTGTCTTTAAATAAAAACAAAGAGAATATTGTGAACAAACATTTTCTAAATTAATCTCCAATTGTTTTTATTTTTGCGGAGAAGAAACTTGAGTTTTAATTGTAAAAAGATATGAATTACCGCTGAATTCACCATGTCTGACGTCACCTATCCAAAGGAAAGTACAGTCATTATAAGTACATTGTATTTTCTTGTACCCGAGACAATGTTGTAAGCGGATTTTACTCTTCCCCATAAACGACGTCACAAACAAAAATATTTGAGCAGACGGTAAATCGGCAAAATGGCGGATGATATTCCATATTGAACGTAAATTATGATGATATCTAAGAAAAATTTACAAAAATTAATACTAAAGCAATGCTAATATTAGACATATCTAACTTTCTTGAGAAAATATTTGTTTTATTCAGTTCCCCTTTAAGAGAAAAGAGATTATTATATAATTATCGATGAAATATCTATATTTCTCTCCTTCGAAAAAATGATATCTTCACACGTGAGGATAACATGTTACCTTCACATGTGAAGATATCATATCGTAAAGTAAAAATTATTTCAAAAAAAAAAAAATGTTTCATCGATAATTATATAATAAACAGAATATTACATGGTCGCTTGGTGATAAATAATAATAATAATGATATTTAATTTTTAAGGAGGAAGCGCCAATCACATAACGTGGTTTTCAGGGAGGTCTTCAAATAATATACAATAGAATGAAAATAAAACAATTATAAAATACTGCTGCGCTCACTCGTGAGAGATATTATCAACACTCGAAGATAAAATTCGTATCTCCGCGCGCCCATATCCTCTATATCTTGTATAGTTTTATTATCATAACACATGTTTTCAAAGTATTTAGTTGTGCTCAGGTGGTTTAAGGCTTGGTTTTATAGAGCAACATGTAAAATCACATTTTTACAATATTTCTATCCATTTATAACGAATGATTATGGTGTTTGGTCCTTAGGAGGCATTTAGGTTTTGTAATATTTTAAGTGCAATTATGTTAATTTCTAAGGGTCACGTGACCTAAAAATGAGAAAAAGAGAAAATTGAAAATGGGGAGTACAGAGACTTTTCTTAGGATAATAAAATAGGTGTTATTTGATGATGTTTGAAGAGGTGTTCCTAAGTTAGCCTTTGATGGTTGTCCCCAGCTAAACGGTAAAGAGAAAAATGAAAAAATATAATTTTCAGCTTGGTCACGTGACCTATTTTGTCAATTATCTCCATAACTAACAATGATGGACAACGAGCAAAGGCTATTTTGGAAAGACCTATTGAATTGTCCTTATTTAATACATATTCTATTATTCTAAGAAAAGTCTCTGTACACCCCATTTTTTGTTGAGTCTTTCGTACATTTGTGACCACGTGGTTTGTCACGTGATACGGCATGTCCAGTAGTTACCATATAATATCATCTGATTCAACGAACTACAGCTACTAGCCGAGTTTCAGCTTGGTAGGTGAAATGCCCGACTCAATAATTCAAAAATTGTGATTTTATGCTAATTAGTCTCTCAACCAAGCCTTAAACCACCTGAGTGTCAAACAACAGAAACCAGGTACAAGCAATGAGATAGTAGTTAACGAACATAATTTGTAAAGTAGTGTGCTCACACTTAGGTAGGAAAGTCTGCAGTAGGTTTGTCGGTTTGAATAACCAGTTAAAGATAAAGGATAATTAATCAACCGATATCTTGTGATGTCTAGCACATCATTTGTGTAGGACGGGAGAGTGTGACCATGTCAAAATGTGTCAGGCGAAATTTTCATCGGAAACAAAAAACTACTAGTACTATTAAAAACAACATTTTATTGAACAAAATACAACGCAAACAAATGACTATTCTCGTTCATCTTTTCTGATTTCAAGGGTGCAATAGTGTCGTCAATGTTCTTCAATTCACCATATTTGCTTCGTAATCTGTAATAAATGAAAATAAAAGAGAGAAAAAAAGAGACGTTAGAAGTAGATGAATACTTCCCAAATACAGATTAAAGATCACTATATTTCCCTACCATTACATGACAGTGCTATGATATTCTCCAGTCTTGATGACGGCCATTACATCAGATGATATCCATTCCACCAGCTGTCACACCACTTTTTCTAAATCTGTTGCTTATTCGTATTGTCGTTTACAATCAAAGAATACTAATGGCTGTTCTTTTCATTCATTATTGGAAAGAACGTCCACTATTATTATTTGACCAGCCAGAGCCTCTTATCTCCACAAGTAGCTCTAGACAGATATATCCACCAATCAATGACCAATCAAAGAATACTAATGGCTGTTCTTTTCATTAATTAATGGAAAGAACGTCCACTATTATTCTTTGACCAGCCAGAGCCTCTTATCTCCACAAGTAGCTCTAGACCGATATATCCACCAATCAATAACCAATGAAACCTTTCTCGCAAGAAACATTTCAATTGGTAAAATTCCATAATATCCTCCTACATGGTTATATTTACCTTTTGCATTTATGCAGCTTCTGCTTGTTGTAAAAGTCTTACTTGCCGTCTCACCATAACCTTTGCCCTGTTTGACAAAGAACTAAGTTGTGTTATTTCTGTCAACGTTCTATTGCTATTTTCTGTATTTCAACACTCACCCCTAGTCCAGAACTGGCCCCACCTTTCTCAAATACTGATATAAATACTCGGCGCGAAAGAAATATAAAAACTACGAAAAGCGCGCGCGCAATCTAAGGAAATTGAGAAAAGTGGGTCCAGGGAAGTTTGTGGGTCCAGGGAAGTTTGAGCATACGCCACCACATCCAATCAAAAATCTTCACGAGCCCGCTATTATTGTTTATAGCGGTTATTCTTCGAAATGGACGCATTTGCCGCCGAGTTTTACTTACATATTTTATACGACAACAAAATTAACAAAGAAAACAACGTCCTTTATTCTTTCTTTTCCTATTTGTTAGCATAAAAAAAAAATATTTTTGTGTTTTGTTTGTGAAATGCGCGCGCTATCACACAATCAATACGCCATCGAGCGCGCGCTCAATATATTTTTCGTTTGCTTTTCTCACTTTTTTCGCCAAAAACATTGCGTTTTTCTTCTTATTTCCTACAAAGATATCTTTGAAAAGTTGTTGTGTGTTTCCCTATTTACTTTAGAAGTACTTTTCTTTCGTTTTTAGTGTGTTTTCTTTTTCCAATGAAAAACAAAACGCCAAGTGGTCTTTGAGGGTGATATCAATTATTGCTCAATGTTCACATCCCGAAAACGGGATGTGGTGACGCATGCGCAGACAATCTTCCCTGGACCCACTTTTATCGTCTCTCTCTAGCCCAGCTCCTCTCTTCTGCTCTATGCCGCGCGCGTAGATAAAATTGGGTCCAGTTCTGGACTACACTCACCCCATGCTGTGCCTTGGTCACAGCCCTCACAGCAACATTGTACGTAGTCCCAGGCTCTAACGGTACGTTGTAGGAACCATTGTAGTGCTTACCATCACCAATCGTAAAGCTATGAATACCATCAATTTTAAGAACCCACGACGAAGATTGTCCAACTTTGTTCGTACGTATTTCATAAAATCTGAAATACACAAATCGGTTCCATTAACGTTAACAAACTTGTTCTAAACAATATCTCATTCTTATTTAACTTTTAAAAATGTTGTATTTGCAGTCTACATGGTGTTCAGGTGAAATGAACAGAATATAAAGATTATACGTTGAATTGAAGAGAGTGGAGTAGCATGAAACTTCTTACGGCGTCCAAATGACTTTATTGCAAACGTTTCGACCCTTCGGTCTTCATCAGTGTAAAAATAATATGTACAAGGTTTAAAAAGAAAGTGGAACGGAAACAAATATGTACAGTGAACTACATTAAGCTATATCTAATATACATAGTAAGATGAAGAACAAAGGGTTATGACATGGCACGAAAGCTATAAGTATTATTTACAATATGAGTGGCAATGTTGTATCTTATTTACAATCTCGAGCCGAAGGCGAGAGATTGTAAATAAGATACAACATTGTCACGAATATTGTAAATTACTTATGATATTGTTTAATCATTGTTTGAACCAGGTAGGCGTTTCAACCAGAATTGTAGTCAATATCTGATTGAGATGAAAAGAATATAATAACTGTTCTTTTAGCATTCAATTCTCATTCCGATTGCTTGACCGCACTGAACAATGAAAGCAGTTTCGTATTATAGCTTAGTTAAGATATTATTCCTTTTCATACTTGGTAGTTTTTGAATAGAGTTGATTGCTCATTGAGACATATACAAAGAACAAATACGGCAAATATGTAATATGAATGCTTTTTCATTTAGAATACATTTACACTTTTGTTTGGTTTTCAAAGGGGGCTGAATGAAATGCGAACGGAGTTTTGATTCTTTTCAATCAAATCAAGAACGGTTCTCACAGGAAGGTCATAGAGCTAAGACGGGCATTTGAGACGATGGCTGGCAATTTTCGTAAACTGCCAAAAGTGCATCATAAGCGAGTCAGTTGTTGAGGGAAAGTGACCAAACTAGCACAAAGTGGAGTGTAAAGATTATTGAAGGATGGCAGATGTCTCGTAATTCGTAATAACAAGGTAGCAAGGAAAGAGTCTGTTGACTTGTCTTTTGACACATAAATTCCGTATGAAGTTCTAGTTCGACTAACATTACTTTACCATTTTCTAATTCGAGGTTCTTGAAAAGAATAATGTAGCAAGTAACGCAATATTTAGCGAGAACTGTGCTAAGTCCTTAATTTCAAGTAACTCTCGTGTCTTTCAAAGTTTGTTATAATTTATTTGAGATTGTGAAAGTATTGCCGCACAAAGCTAGACATCCAATGATTGTATCAATAGTAAGTAAGTTAAAACGGTAAAGGTGCTAAGCTCCAATAGATAGATATATGTAGATCGTTTATTAAAAAAGTTAGAGGAAGGGAGTTACAATAAAGAAACTGCGGAACAAAATATAATGAGTATTTTTCTTAATTAGCCTTTAGGATAATGTATTGTTCCTCTCATATAATGCATTGATCGATACAGAATACTTATAGAGCTTATTAGTATTCTGTATCTGATACAAAATACTAATAAGGTCTATTAGTATTCTGTATCAGATACAGAATACTAATAAGCTTTATTACTATTCTGTATCATACTTATGAACAATAGCAGTAATTAATCAACCCCACCTATTCCCTGCCAACTATTCAAGCCCCCTCCGTGCTTTAAGTTTCTTGGAAATTGTATGGGAGTTACAAGGTAGCCACGTGACCAGAATGCTGAGCACAGATTGGACAGCTGCCTAATGAATTATTAATGAATATTATAATATATGATATAATATATGATATAACACTATGGGGAATAATTAAACAACCCAATAATTAGATGAATGCGTAAAAGGACAGGCTAATCGTTTGGCATATGTTGTGTGCAATCGTGGAATCATGATCGTTAAATAATTTGGAGCGTTCAGATTGTAATTCGTTCCCCTGAAGATGTAGCTGTTTGTATTTATTGAAAGCAGCAATGGATACGTCTCTTACGATGTTAGATGAAGCCAAAAGTCCAATTTAAAAGTCCTTTAGGAATACATTCAATTAGTATTTACACATCGGGAGAGGAAGTTGCTGTGGTGCTTGTATCTTACTATGTAATATAAAGATTATAAAGCTATTCCAAAACAAAGTTGAAAACTGAATACTGCATACTGAATAGTGCATTGCAAGACCAAAGGGCATCGCGGGCCTCGTTATTTTGAAATAAAAAGTAAATATTCAGCGATTTGTTCGCCACATGGAGCTAGTATATTGTTTCAAATGGAATACACAAAAAAAAAAGTAAATTATTATTATTTATATTATTACTTTAGACAATAATACACGAGTCCCAAAATGCATATCGGTCTTGCAATACACTATATTCAGTATCAACGTTTTATGAAATAGCTGTATATATTTAGCTAAGGCACCATATTCGAGTATGGTGACGTGTATATGATAGGATTCTTACTTCAAATGGAAAAATTATCGTACAGACCATCGTATTTTTATACTGATCAACATTTAATGATAGCATTCTCCAAGTCAAACTCGTGTCTGGTTTCAACGTACGTGATTTTGGGCCAAAATGGAATTGGGATCTTCAAGTAAATTAGCCGGCCCTTTTGTGATCCTTTATTCTAGTTTTTATGGCACAGTTGGTTTGGCCGATACTTTCCTTGCCTTTTATTTTGTATACTACCGCGGAGGTGGTATCTTTTTCTAGTTTATCTTTAGGTTTTCTAAACATGGATCCAATGGTTTTAATGGCAACTTACTTTATTAACTTTTTTTCTTTGGCGTTTCTTGCTGCATGGTCGATGATGCGGAGCGTCGCAGTACACGACCGTTTGTCAGATGAGCTGCTTACTGTAAACTGAGGAGTTGCGGCTACAAAACCAAGACAAGCAATAAGTTATCATGTTTTTATCATATTTCTATAATCCACGAGAAAGCCGCTTTTTGAAGTCTTGATAATGATATGTATAAGATACGCTTACTTGTATAACATGTTAGAGATACGAATCTAATGAATCGAGTTTTCTTTACAACTCACCCATCTTGCACGTGACACCAACGTCCTCGCTATGAACACAGCCTGGGTCTCCCCATCCACCATGACTGCAGTCAGCAATGGACATTTCTGTACCAGTACAAGCAAGGTACCTAAACCATATTATACCTTTAACAGGGTTAAAGTCAGATGTTCTGTACTTCTGTACTCCAGTGTAACCAAGCATACGACAAACCACATCAGCGTCATTCGTGTCCCATCCATTGTTACATACAGTACCCCACGCACCATGGTACCTGACTTCAACTCGACCAGAATTGGGTGACCTTCCTCCAGCTAAACGAACTTGAACTGGTGGAGGATCTGTGGATTGAAGAAAACATCACTGAAGTGATTACACTGATGATGACAGATTTTATAAAAAGACTAATGTTAAGTAGAAATGTTCTCTGTGGAAATACTGCTTTAGATTGTTTCATTTAATTAATTTGTTGATATTGAAAGTCTAATGACAAAATGGTGTCTGTCTTTCCTACCTTCATCTACCTGACAAACCACACCAGCAAGATCTTTATACGAGCAATAAGCACTCCACCATCCCGAGTGAGCACACTCTGCAATCGACTTTTCTTTACCAATACATTCCACCCAATCCATGAGTTTTCTCGTTGCTGTCTCTCCTTCGATCTTCCGAATTGGTTTTTCAGCTGCTTTGTAACCAAGCATTCGACAGATCACGTGAGCATCTTCTATTCCCCAGCCCCATTGACAGATTGATCCCCAGATCCCATTGTATTGGATTTCCACTTGGCCAACATGGCTTACATTAGTTCCCACCAGACGAACGGTGATCGCTTTATCCTCTGAAAACAAACATATAAATAAATATTCTCATTACTTTCCATGTTTAATTATTTTGACAAATACATTATATTTTTCTTATATATATCGAAGTTTTCCTATGATTTGTTTTAGCACACAAAAAAGATAAGGACTGTTCACAAATATATTTTATACAGCACTAGTTTTATCCATGTAAAATAGGGACATTATTTTCCTTTCATATTTGTTTGGCAAGTTGTGACACGTGTCACGTGATACCAATGTATAAAATAATTTAGATATAACGCGCGTTCTGATTGGTCAGAACACCGTTTTAGATGAGAGTATAGAAACACGTTTCTTCATGTCATTGAAAGACCTTGAAGTTGAAGCGATCCAGTGGATTTGATCAACACCAAAGAAAAATGTCTGCTGTTAAACATGTTTTATTTAATATTAATAAATATATTTTCAACAAAAGGCCATAGATTTTGATTTTGCTGTTTCAAAACCGAAAATTTGCAATAATTGATCTTCAGTTCAAACACACCGAAAACTGTCGACGAATCGTCCACTTTTGTCCACAAATCACAATATAAACGAATATAACTAAATAGTATAACTGCTCAGTTTTCTCAATCACATACCAACCGTTCTATGAGTTATGTAGCTACAAATATTTTCTCAAGTTAACGACTGAAAATACCAAGCAACGATAGCCGTATTTAATATAAGCTTACTCACAAAACAGCGATTCTTGTAGCTACTAATTGACAAGTGTTCGCCTGAAAATAGCTCTAGTAAAATATGTCAAAGAGAACAAATATTGTCAAATGTCTCAAAAACGTCCATCGTTTATGCATTGTTGTCGAGAAATACGCTGAACAGATTAAAAAATACGACAAAAACTGTGGATATTAGTCTACCTGACTTCGTGTTCATTCGTCTAGTTGTGGCAAATCAGTATTTCAAAAAGTTGGCGATTCGTCTTCATTAGCTCATAATTTCTTCGTTTTTCGTATTCACAGGATACACAAACTGATAAAGGAAGTGTAAGAAGCATTATGTATTTTTTTTGACAGAAAATAGCATTCTTCTAAACGCTTTCCCTGTCAAAACACTAAACGGCACAGATAAAAGTTGTCAGTACTCACTTGCCATTTTGATTTATTTCGCGAGATTTGATTGCATGATTGACGATTTCTAAAGCTTTTCAGGATAATTGCAAATTTGATCAGTAGAATCTCAGGTAAATACAGGTTTTTTAGACATTGTCGCTGACCTATCTGCTTGATTGAGCTCGGTGGTCTTCGCTTAACTGTGACATCGCTCAATAGAGCAACTCAAACAAATCAATCGCCCGACGAGGCAAAACCAAATCAAATGGTCATTGAACTGACCAGCAAACAATGTCCAATTAATGGTCACTAATATTGTAACCTGGATGTCAGGTTCAGTTCCCTCTCTCTTCGGCCCTCGTGTGCATTGCAATAAGTCAGAAAGTTTTTAAAGTGCATCCCAATTCATTCACCGAATAATATTGATCTCAACTCGCAGCATTTAATTTCCATAATGCAAGCCCTAGTCTAGTATGTATAATTATGTAATAGGTTTATGAATTCAGGACCAGAACATTGCATTAGATAACGAGACATAAAGACTAATTAAGATATCACTACAATTACCTTTGACCATCAGCCATAAAACACACAAACCCAACAGAAAACGCGCCATTCTCAGTCACGTCTATACACGTATTAGATTTGTGAATACATCAAGCACTGATCGCATACTGTATAATAACATAAATATCAAATATAAATACGCTATGTTTGCGCTTTGGATGGATTTTGATTGGACAGTCAGGAAACAGAGTTTAAATAAGCGTTGAAACAATGCTTGAATGCGATGAATTTTAAGTCCAAATACTGACTTCCTTTCTCCTCTATACCTTTTGATTTTCTCATGATTGAATTTTTTCCAAGACTTAAAATTCAGTGTTTTCTAGATTTGTGCCAATCTGAAATTTTGCCAACGCTAATAGGAAGGAGAAAATGTATTGAAACATCGGTGGTTTCGCTTTTTTCAAACCAAACATCACAACAAATCAACCTGTATATTGTTCCGTTCTTGATTGTCAAGATACATATGAATTTTTTTTTAAACTTTAAAGGGGGACTCTGGTCAAAATACCTCAAACTTTTAAACCAGCTGAAATTCCGTAATTACAATCTTGAAGCTATCAATAATAACTCTACCAAACGGTTTTTCGAAATTTCAAAGGCAAGTGCTAGTTTTTGCTCTTTATTTTTCGAGGCCAGTGAATAAATCGAAAACTTGGAGGGAGACTGGAACGGGCGGTAGTGACGTCATCCAATCAACCCAAATATTCGGCTACAAGGCAAAGTATGGAGGTCTCTGAAAATATCCACAGAAAATCACGCTTTATCCATTCTAATATAATTTTGATTGCCAAATAGCAAAATATACAATCAAGATGCTGTGTTCAAGCGACAAATACATCCAAAAGAATATATTTTCACTGCAGAATTCGACGATACCATTATGATTTATAGCTGAATGTTACGTACATGTACTCTCACGTATTCTCAAGTCCGCCGCTTTCGGCGTACGTGCAGGATATCTCAAGTACGTTAAGGCCTGGGACGGA
Organism: Actinostola sp. cb2023; assembly: GCA_033675265.1. Classification (NCBI taxonomy): domain Eukaryota; kingdom Metazoa; phylum Cnidaria; class Anthozoa; order Actiniaria; family Actinostolidae; genus Actinostola; species Actinostola sp. cb2023. The sequence continues at coordinate 143,365 of JAUJYZ010001230.1, read as the reverse complement.
CATGAAAGCGAGGCTAAACCTATTTTATTTTGCTGTTCGCACAGATTGTGCTCGAAATGCAAGAAACTTCACACATCTGAATAACTTTAGGAGTTTCAACTTTTGAGATAATAATATCGTGATAAAGTGATCACGTGACCTCTTACGTCACTCATGTCTCCCTCGGGAATTTGACTTAAAACGGGGTGATGGGTATTTCTTGTATGGAAAACGTTGTGCCACTTTTTCGTTTTTCTAGGGGAGAGGTATAAGAATCTGCCCTCACACCTGAAGAGAGGTTGACTGTAAAATTCGAAGAAAATGAAAGAAAGACGGAAAATGAGGATTAGCTGATTTCAATCACGTTTTGGTCATAGTTTGTGTTAGAGGTCTAAATTAAATCCACGGCATTAGTTTCTTAAAATATCATAATGCCGGCAATCTACAGGCCATGCAAATTTGGTGTATTGAGGAGGCCTGGGGCGAGAAGTGAAAATTGGAAATTTAGGGTATGTTTCAAGGGTCGTTACTCGTACGCAATAAGGATATTAGAACAAAAAACACATTTGGTATTATATTTGATCTATTTCTAATAAATCTAGCACAATTTTCTTCAAAACGTTAAATTTTCGAAGAATCTACAGCTCTATTTTGAGAAAGGGTTTTTGTCTAAGAAAAAATATGAAAATATTATATTTGAAGAGTAAGTTTTGGCGAAACGTCTGATCATCCAGCGGACTTGATTCTTAGTATTTATAGAGTTCGAAGTATAAGAAAGCTTGTGAAATCAAGTTTGTCCTGGGTAATTTCATAGAAAGTTTGAAAAATCCAGTCAAGTTCTCTGAAAATCACACACACAAAAAATATTGTTTTTGCATTTTATTCTGGAAATAAAGGAAATTTGACATTTGAGCAAAGAATACCAATACAACAAGACAGTTGTGATGCTTGGTTTATTATTTAGGAGGATCAAGGAGATTGAACATTATTGTTTTTGAAGAAATTGTGTGTCACAATTAGTCACTTTGGAAACGAGTAAAGGACTGGGAACGAGTTTTTAGAATTAATCTAATTAAGAAATGAACCCCATCACAAGAAAGAGCATGTCAGTGTTAGTAAGTTTACAAAGTTTCGATAGGTTCAGTTAGATATTGAACGAATAACAGCTTTCAAAACATCTCGAAATTTACCGCAAAGAAGTGTATGTGTTCCCTGTAACCATAGCCTCGACTAAAGCCCCGGTCAAACGTAAACGCAAGTCGCTGCAAGTTCATGCAAGTTTTGACTTGCGTAGACGTTTGATCGCTATTAAACTTGCAGGGACTTGCATCGACGCTATACGGGGACGTGCCGCTGGAGAGGGTATGATTTTTGGCCTCTCTATCCTGAACAGGGTATATGATTTTATGTGAGTCTGTCCTAAACAGGGTATGGTAATGCACGATTGTCGTCGTTAAATATGGTTTTATCCGGTATTTAGCCATATATCTGAGATCCGAGATTTGCCGGTCTTTAGCAGGTCATCAGTCAATGAAAACGCGTTAGAATTGTGTGTATTTTGTCCTTCATCCTAAACAGGGTCCTAAAATAGAGGGTACGTGTTGTCCTAGACAGGGTATGTATTTTAGATTATTTTTGTCCCAAACAGGGTCAGATTTTCAAACCCTCAGCGGCACCCCTATACCCAAACATGGGAGGTTTCTTGGTGTTGCAGAACACCAGATGACGTTAGACAATGAACACAAAGAACGAGAAGAATGAACATGAACCAAAACAATACCCTGCATACAAAGAAACCTAACCAAAAATACAATGCAGACTGTAGCACCAAGAAACACCCCAAGCATGGGTCAAGTACCTCCCCCCCCCCCCCCCCCCCCCCCCCCCCCCCCCCCCCCCCCCCCCCCCCCCCCCCCACCGTTTGACCGGCAAACGCGAACGCATGCGCAATGCGCAAGTCACTGAAAGTGTCTTCGCAATTCAGCCGAACGAATAAACCACAGTTAGCTGGAGTAAAGAAACATATGAACTTAATTGCATCAACTTGCGTTCACCGTTTGACCGGCTACTGGAGGAGGCTGCTCTAACCATACATTTTTTTGCAGTTTTTGAATGTCTGCAGTTAATTTACTACTTGTCCAAACCCTATCAAACTCCTGAAACTTACCAATTCTGATATGCTCTTTCTTGTGATGGGCCGTTCATTTTTCAATTATATTAATTTTTTAAAAACTCGTTCCCAGTCCTTTACTCATTTCCAAAATGGCTAATTGGGTACCTTTTGCGGTCGGGATATAGCGTACCTTTTGCGGTCGGGATATAGGTACCTATTGCGGTTGGGATATAGCGTACCGTTTGCGGTCGGGGTATAGCGTACCGTTTGCGGTCGGGATAAAAGGTACCTTTTGCGGTCGGGATATAGGGTACCTTTTGCGGTCGGGATATAGGGTACCTTTTGCGGTCGGGGTATATCGTACCTTTTGCGGTCGGGATATAAGGTACCTTTTGCGGTTAGGACATAGGGTCCCTTTTGCGGTCGGGATATAGGGTACCTTTTGCGGTCGGGATATAGCGTACCTTTTGCGGTCGGAATATAGGGTACCTTTTGCGGTCGGGATATAGGGTACCTAGGGGGAATAGCGTACCTTTTGCGGTCGGGATATAAGGTACCTTTTGCGGTCGGTCGGGGGTATAGCGTATATAGGGTACCTTTTGCGGTCGGGATATAGGGTACCTTTTTGCTTTATAGGGTACCTTTTGCGGTCGGGATATAGGGTCCCTTTTGCGGTCGGGATATAGGGTCCCTTTTGCAGTCGGGATATAGGGTACCTTTTGCGGTCGGGATATAGGGTACCTTTTGGTCGGGATATAGGGTACCTTTTGCGGTCGGGATATAGGGTACCTTTTGGTCGGTCGGGATATAGGGGTACCTTTTGTCGGAAAGCGATCAACACAAAGAGCTGCTGCAAAGGAGGCTACCTTTTCATTCACGCTGGGTCGGGGCCATATAGGGTACCTTTTGCAGTCGGGATATAGGGTACCTTTTTGCGGTCGGGATATAGGGTACCTTTTGCGGTCGGGATATAGGGTACCTTTTTTATTTCGGTCGGGGATATAGGGTACCTTTTTGCGGTCGGGATATATAATTGACGCGCCCAATTACACCGCTCTTTATTGTGTCGGTCCGACCTTTGTGTCGGAAAGCGATCAACACAAAAGAGCTGCTGCAAAGGAGGCTACCAGCGTTATCATTGAAACGCAAAAGATTCCCGATCGGCGAATACGCACGACAGAACAGCGACTTACAGTTTTTTACCAAATAAAACAGCGTCAGAAAGAACGTTAACATTTCTAGGATAGGGTATGGAAAATCGCAATTTTAAGTCTGGGAGAGGGTCGGGGGTCCGTCGTACACCTCTACCCGAATACGCCCTTAGTACCACCCAGGCATCATCGTCATCATCATTAAACACCATGACCATCATCATGAACATCACCACCATCAACAACAATAACAGCGGCAAGAACACCACCAAGACTGTAGCGATGCTTGGCACAAATAGTAAATGATGCCAAGTATTCCAAGTTGTTAGAGAAAATACCCACTCTGGCTAAAATCAATTCGACCTCAGTGTTTAAATGTCACTTACTCGAATAGTACTGAGATGTCTCGTTATATCTCTGGTAGACTGGTACACGACCCCAGAGGCCTGTGGCGTAACCTGGGCATTTGAAATGCCCAGGTTGAGCGTATCCAAGCGCTGCGGCTCGTCATGCAAAATACAAAGAAATGTCATCGCACAGAATGGAGGGACACATACGGGACTTTCCTATTGTTTGGCGCGAGATTCAAATGATGTTCATTAGGGTGTGACTCTGATAATTCCACGATTTACAAAGGAATTAGGCGTAAATGGCTGAAGTGGGTACTCAAAGCTAGTCTTTTTCTTGATTTGTGTATTAGTTTCTAAAGTTATTAAGGGTGGAAATGAAAGTGAAGATGATGAACCAACTGCTGATATCAATAAAAATTACAAAACTTATTTTGTTATAGTATCCTTTTTATGGCAAAGTAGGGATATTTTTGGTCATTTTACTATGGGAATTGTATAGGCACCATCAAAACATCGATATTTTTTGCTCATCACGATAACTATTCAAATATATTAAGGTTGGGATATAAAGATAGATAAATAAGGATCATCTTCCACCATCAAGTTGAATCATCCGCGGAAGCTTTACAGTATCCTTTTCGAGTTATAATAATCTTGGTCTTCACGAGACTCTTGTTGTCATAGCGACCAACGTGAGTTCAACTCATTCTCGCTTAGCTTCGCTTTATCAGATAACTAATACGCAAAACCTATCATTTGAAAGCTTATATAAAGTGTAAGTTGGCAGTCGTAAGTAAGTTTTTGACATAGTGTAAAGAAAAACTTAATAATTCGAAAGTCGCTTGTTTTTTGTCATTTGTAAACATCGGCCGACGTGAGTTCAACTTTCTCGCTTAAATAGTAACTAATTCAAAAAGCTATCACTTTTCGAAAGCTTATATAAAGTGTAGTTCATAAGTAAGTTTTTGACGAGTTTCATTCTAGTGTATGCGATGAAAAAAAACCTATCATACGAAGTAATCAATTCGACTTCTGTCTTCAAGTCGCTTGTTGTTGTCATTTGAATGACTCTTAGCGGCCGACGTGAGTTCAACTCATTCTCGCTTTAACAGATAACTAATACTCAAAAGCTATCACTTGAAAGCTTATATAAAGTGTAAGTTCAGTCGTTAAGTAAGTTTTTGACGAGTTTATAGTGTATGCGATGAAAAACTACGAAGCAATCAATTCGGCTTCTGTCTTCAAGTCGTTTGTTGTCACTGTTGAATGACTCCTAGCGGCCGACGTGAGTTCAACTCATTCTCGCTCTATCAGATAACTAATACGCAAAACCTCTCAAAAACCAGCAAAAAGCATATTATAAAGGTTCGTGTAAATGTTGATTTCTAGAAGAGCCGTTGATCCATTGATAGTATTTCACTGGGTAGACAGGGTTTCTATCGCGTCAATTCATGCATATTAATGACGCCTTTAGAAATCGTTCGACTGTAAGTACATGTCCCAAAAGACAATAGGATTCTGTGCGATGATGGAGCTGAGTTTGGATTGAGTAAGTGACGTCACTGATACCTCTAAAGATTCATAAAAATGTATTACTTCCCATTGTAATTTTTGAGATTATTTCAATGAAGTTTAAGCTAAATCAAATTTTGAACGATTTACGTACTAGTCCCCCTTTTTAATATGGATGTCAAAAAATGAAAAAACTAAACAAAACAAACCCCTTAAAGTGCAATACGTAGATAGCATGACACATTTTCTTGATTTTGTCTTGTAAATATAGTACCATGCAGGCAGCCTCTAAACTATTCACATTCCATTTACAGTGTAAATATGATCCCTGAGGATTAGTTAATGCTAGAAAGCACTAAAAATGTTTCATTATATTCAGCACTAATATAACTTCTACACTTTTAATCCAATCAAAATGAAACTTGGCATCGTGACAGTTTATGTCAATTCAAGAAATCGTGTCATAAAGGATTTTTGATTTTATCGATTTTTGGCGGGAAAATAACGTCATGAACACGCCAACAAAAAAAATGTCATTCAGAACAACACTAATTTGATCATGGCATTCGAAAGAACATAAATAAAGTTATTACAGAAAACATATCTCAGATATCGTCATTCAATCCAGAGATATGATTTTTTGAAATATGCCAATTCCGCCATTTTGTGCTATTTTTAGAAACATTTTGTAAATTTCAAAATTTCATATCTCTGGATTGAATGACGATATGTGAGATATTTTTTTCTGTAATAACTTTATTTTTACATGTTCTTTCGAATGGCATGATCAAATTAGTGTTGTTCTGAATGACATTTTTTTTGTTGGCATGTTCATGACGTTATTTTCCCGCCAAAAATCGATAAAATCAAAAATCCTTTGGGACACGATTTCTTGAATTGACATAAACTGTCACGATGCCAAGTTTTATTTTGATTATATTAAAAGTGTAGAAGTTATATTAGTGCTGAATATAATGAAACATTTTTAGTGCTTTCTAGCCCGACGTGAATGTATGTATATAAAGGAAAACACTATTTATCATGATATTAAAATAGTAGAGATTAGCCGGGTGCCTGTGCAAACAGCAGTCTTCCCTTTGTCTACGCGAAGAGAATATCTACGAAAACAAATGTCATTCAAATTTTGATCAACAACAATATTTGGCAATCTTAACAATCATATAGAGTAATTACTTGGTCTACCTGTGGGAGCATTATGCACCTTTGAAAGCAGTCAGACAAGTTCCCCAGCATCTCTGTAAATCTAGAGTAATTATTTGCGGTCTACAGTGTGGTAGCATAATGCAAAATATAAAACTAAGATCTAAATGCAATTTATATAATTATGTCAAAAAAAAGATAATGATAAATAAATAAATAAAATAAAATAAATAAATATGTAATAATCATTAAGAATGTGTTGTACTAGTTCAAAATGTATATATCGGTATCTAGACTATTTACATTATTAAAGCTAGTGATTGTATGCAGAGTCCACAATTTTTACAAGCTCCCCAGCATCTATAAATTTATAGTAATTACTTGGTCTACCTGAGGTAAAAGAAGGAATCCCCGGTACCCCATCATATCGGCCTCTGGTGCTATATTTAGAACAGTGGCTATGTAGCTTGCGCAACTACTCTTGATACTTGTAGTATCTTGTTGTTGTCTGCGTCCTATCGCATCGCGAAGGCAAAACTGAGGAAGGCTTTTGAATTAAATACTCAACCTCTGTTTATCTATTCATAATAATAATAATACTAATAATAATAATAATAATAATAATAATAATAATAATAATAATAATAATAATAATAATAATAATAATAATAATAATAATAATATTATTATAATAATAATAATACATTGAACTTTTTTTGACATTAAAAAGAAAAGCAAAACACTACACGCTTCTGCTCCAAGATAACAAAGCAGTGGTCGTACGATTTCTACGATGTTTACATCCAAACGAACTGATCAAAAAGAGCGAAACAAATATCGTCAACTCTCTGAGATATGCCACAATTGTGAATTATCTAAGACTCATTGATGAAGGATTTTACAAATATCTCAGGCAAATGAAACAAAATTAAAGTGCTATAAATATAAACTACACGACGATCAAAGTCAAAGCAATCACGAAAACTAAGCCGTGGTCTTCCGGCACTTGCCGTATTAAAAACTTACGAAGTCCAAGCGTTATTCTCAAATTGGAAAACGAAAGAAAGTACCAGACATATAATAATAATAATAATAATAATAATAATAATAATAATAATAATAATAATAATTATTATTATTATTATTATTATTATAATAATAATACTAATACTAATATACTAATACTAATACTAATACTAATACTAATACTAATACTAATACTAATACTAATACTAATACTAATACTAATACTAATACTAATACTAATACTAATACTAATACTAATACTAATACTAATACTAATACTAATAATAATAATACTTTATTTATGGTTTTCTTAATTAATTGCTAAAGTCACTATTAACAAAATAATAATACAAATAATAATACAAATAATAATACAAATAATAAAAAATATATAACTAGACGCTCTTCTAGCGTGAAGTCGGGCTTCTAAATGAAATGTAACCTATTTGAACTAAATATAGATATCCTATAGTGCGATTGAAACAGTTTTTGGTTGCTCGTCGTTGCGTGACTCGAGCTCGATAGAACATGCTTTCCTTGCAATTTCAGTACTGCGAACTTTACAGTATATCAGTAAAAACGTTAATAGCCCGACTTCACGCTACTAGAGCGTCCTGTTTCAATCTAAATTTAGATTTAGACGAGAAAATACTTATATTTTGGCCCCTTGACCTCCGGTGCTTTCCCTGATTGGTTTGTGCTTTCTAATCTTTCTTGGCCAGACTTCATGTCTCCTTCGGCCGGCACAGGGCGCATGCGCTGGATTTGAGGTCAACGACGACGACGACGACAAAGAACGCTTCTCATTTTTAGAGTCGGAGCTTCAACAGGAAGCCCGACTAATAAGTCGGTTCTTATTTCTTATATAGCGTATTTCACATTGTGGACATCAAATTCAAATCAGTTTAATTCAAGAACAAGCAGTTAGGCCAGTTTGCCTAAAGGCTGATTTACACGATACGATTTGTCGGCCCGATTTGAGTTATATTGTTTTTAACACTCCAATTAATTTGATTTTCCTTTCAAAAATCGGCCCGACACGAAAAAATATGTTGCAGTGCAACAGATTTTTC